>PVKE010051145.1:0-10729 GCA_004027555.1 Craseonycteris thonglongyai
CGGCCCTGCGCCCACCTGTGTGACGTGACACTGTACGGCCCTGCGCCCACCTGTGTGACGTGACACTGTGCGGCCCTGCGCCCACCTGTGTGACGTGACACTGTGTGGCCCTGCGCCCACCTGTGTGAAATGAAACTATGTTGAAAACTGATGACATACAACTATGAAGACTGCTCTGAGCCCTCCCCCTTATCTTTCTGTCTCTCTCTGTCTCTCTATCTGTCAGAAACAATAAAATAAATCTTTTTTTAAAAAAAGGAAAATGACAGAAGACATAAATCACCATTATTAGTAATGAAAAGGGGACAGAACTAACATTTTTCTACAGACATTAAAAAAATCAACATTGTCCAATAAATTGGATAATATGTGAAAAATGAACAAATAACTTGAAAAACACAATTTACAAAACTTATACAAGGATAAATAGAAAATCTGAATAGTCTAATTCTGTTAAAAATATTGATTTTATATTGGAAGTTCATCCCACAGGGAAATCTTTAAGTCAAGATAGCTTTATTGGTGAATATTTCCAGTTAAGGAAGAAATGACATAGATTTCACACAAGCTCTTTAAAAATATATATTTTGGCAGTACAATAAGACAAGCAAAAAGAAGAGAGAAAAGAATTAAAAACTACATAACAAAATGTCATTATTAATAAATTACATAATGGTGAACACAAAAATTATAAAATAATCTTCATAAATAAACTATTAAATTTGTTAAGTAAAATTAGTAGTCAACATATAAACACTAATTGTATTTCTGCACAGTAGTTCTCAAAAAAACAATTTTAATGATACTCTTATTCACAATAGCACCTAAAAGACTATATTTATAGAAATGACTCTAATAAAATTGTGTAAGACCTCTATACAAAAAATTATAAAATATTATTGAGAGAAATTAAAGCAAACCTCAGTAAATGGAAGGATATACCATGTTTTTGGATTGGAAGTTTTCAATGTTATAGGTACGCCTGTTCTCCCCAAATTGATTCAATGCAATCCTATCAAATTCCCAGCATACTTTTTAAATTTATGTATTTATTTTTTAAGATTTATTTTATTGTTTGAGAGAAAGTGAGAGAAATAGAAAGAAAGGAGGAGTGCCCAGAGCAGTCTCCATAGTTGTATGTCATTAACTGTGATGTGGCCCCATTCCACACAGTTGAACATTAGGCCTCGTGAGGCAAGAACTAAATTGGAGGCCTCCCACATGGGAGTTGGCAACCTTCGCCACTGAGCCATCTTAGCAGTTACCAGGGGAGCCTCAATTAAACAAATGGGTTTTGTGTGAGCCAGAATCAGAAATTGATGTCAGGACCTTGTGATTGTGAGGCAGTATACTCAACTGCTGAGCTACCCCGCTTCCCTGTGTGTGTGTGTGTGTGTGTGTGTGTGTGTGTGTGTGTGTGTGTATGTATGTATGTATATGTGTGTGTATATATATATATATATATATTTACAGAGAGAGAGAGACACAGAGACAGAGAAAGACAGGGAGAAGGGGAGGACCCAGAGCGTTCTCCATAGTTGTACATTAGTTTTCCATATAGTTTTGTTCCACAGATGGGTGCAGGGCTGAGCAGGGCAGGAGCCAGGCTGACACCTCCTGCATGGAAGGCATTTCCCCTCAAGCCGGTGGCCTCCTATGGGGAAGCATGTCTGGGATGGGAGCTGAACTGGGAGCTTCCCACATGGGAAATTTGCCTTAGTGAGAACTGAACTGGGGGCACACTCCAGTTCAGCATATGGGGCCGCACAGGCCAGGGCCGGGGTTCAATCCTTGGATCCCAGTGCTGTAAAGTGAGTGCTTAACCCACTGAGCCATCCCAGCATTTCCATATTTTTCTTAATATGGGTAAAATTACACAAAAATTCTAAAATTTATGTGGAAATTCAAAGGATAAAGAGAATTAAGACAATCTTAAAGAAAAAAGTTTATAAAGTTACATTTAAGATAATGCAGTATATAAACAAATACACATATAGTCAATTCATCCAATAAGACAGAATTAGCCCAGAAACAGTTGACACATATACAGTTCCTTGAAATTTGACGAAGGTGATACTACAATTCAGTGGTTAAAAGATAGTCACCATAATAAATTTTGCTAAGTCAATTGGATATTGCTATCAGAAAAAATATTTTTTTTAAGATTTAGTTTATTGTTTTGACAGAGACAGAGAGGGACAGAGAGAAGAGGGAGAGCCAAGAGCAGTCTCCATAGTTGTACATCATCAGTTTTTTTTACACAGTTTTGTTCCACACAGGTGGGCAGGAGGCCGTGCAGGGTAGAACCTGGGCTGGGGGCCTCTCATATGAAAAGCATTCCCCATCGAGCCAGGGGCCAAACCGGGGTTGGGGGGAACCGAACTGGTGGTTTCCCACATGGGAAGCACACCCCAGTTCAACATATGGGTCCACACAGGCCAGAGCCAGAATTTGATCCTAGGTTCTGGGGGCTGCAAAGTGAGTGCTTAACCCACTGAACCATCCTGGCTTCCTCAGGAAAATATTTATCTTAACCCCTTTCTTTATATCAAACACAAGACTCAATAGCAGATGATTATAAATGTAAATGGGATATAAATACTTTCAGAAAATATAAGAAAATATTTTTATGATGTTGAGATAAGCAAAGATTTCTTAAACAAAAAATAAAAGGTACTAACTGAAAAAGAAAAGAATAAAACATTGAACTACTGGGTGGGCTCATCAATTTTGGCTCCACTGTAATATTTTTTTATGACATTAGACATATCTGGATATAGCCAGTTCCGTGTACTCACATGGTATCTACCCTCCATTGTTCTTGACCTTGCAAACATAAATGCTTACATTTTTCACTCAGTGCACATTGGAGTGGAAGGGTGTTCAGACGTTTGATTTAAACAGCATGTCATTATTGAACTTTTTTTTTTCTGTGATATTTCTTTTTTATTATTACTAAATGTTGAATTTATTGGGATGAAATCGGTTGGTAAAAATTATAGGTCCCAGGTGTACAATTCTACATTGTCTATGCATTACATTATGTGCTCAGCACCCAGAATCAGTTCTCTTTCCATCACCATATATGTGATGTCCTGTCCCTCTTCCCTCATCCTCCTGCCCACTTAGTCTCAGGTAACCACTAAACTATTGACTGTGTCCATGAGTTTTTGTTTCTTTGCTACTATCATCAACAAAGTAAAAGGCAACCAACTGAATGGGAAAAAATATTTGTATACAATGCCTCTGATAAGGGGCTCATATCTAAAATATATAAAGAACTCACAGAATTCAACAACAAATGAAGAAGCAACCCAATAGAAAAATGGGCAGAAGACACCAACAAACATTGCTCTTGTGTAGACATACAAACAGCCAACAGATATATGAAAAAATGCTGACCTTCACTAGCTATTAGAGAAATGCAAATTAAAACCACAATCAGATACCATCTTACACCTGTTAGAGTGGCTATAATAACAAGACAAGGAATAACAAGTGCTGGAGAGGCTGTGGACAAAAAGGAAACCTCATACACTGCTGGTGGGAATGTAAACTGGTACAACCACTGTGGAAGGCAGTACAGAGGTACCTCAAAATAGTAGGAACGGAACTGCCATATGACACAGCAATCCCTCTCCTGAGTATCTACGCAAAACACTTGAAAACCTTAGTCCGCAAAGATACATGTACCCCAATGTTCATCACAGCACTGTTCACAGTGGCCAAGTCGTGGAAACAACCAGTGTCCTCTGATAGATGACTGGGTAAAGAAGTTGTGGTACATTTACACAATGGAATACTACTCAGCAATAAAAGAAGATGAAATACAGCCATTTGTGACAACATGGATGAACCTTGAGACCATCTTATTAAGTGAGGTAAGTCAGACTAGAAAACTCAAGAACCTTATGACTTCACTTACAGGTGGAATATTGAATTCTTAATAGTGGGAAGTTTCTCCAGTTGAAATTTACTGATAAATGCAAGCTGTTTATGGTGATCAGTGTTGATGTGAGGACAGTAAGATGTTGAGTAAGACGGTTCAAAGATGGAGAAGTGGGGCAAGAAGATTCGAGTGACAAACCACGATGTAGAAGGCCTATGACTGCAAGTGATCAGCTTCATCAAGATCACATTGAAGAAATGATCCGTGAAAATCATCACATCAAACAAAAAGTAATTGCTGGTAAATTTGGAATGTCTAAGGAGAGAGTGGGATGCATTATTAGTGTTCTTGAATTCCACAAAGTTTGTGCCAGGTGGGTGCCATGCACGCTGTCTGATGAAAGCTGAAAGAGTTCGCATTTCTCAGGAACCCCTAGAATGTTTTTGTAAAAGAAGGTGAGGACTAAAGAAGATCGTTACTGGTGATGAAACTTGGGTTCATCACTATGATCCTGAGAATAAAAGGCAGTCCATGGGATACTGCCACGAGGAATCACTCAGCCGAAAAAATTCAAAACTCAGGCCTCAGCTGGGAAGGTCACATTGACTACAATTTGGTTTGAACACGGTTCCATTTCACTGTGTACCGGGTGAAAAATATAAGCATCTGTGTGTTCAAGGTCAAGAATGATGGAGGGTAGCTACCATGGGACTATACAGAACCAGTTATATCCAGATATGTGTAATGTAATGGAAAAATATTACAGCGGAGGCAAAATTTACCAGCCTGCCCTCTTACATTTAAATAAGAACTTATCAGATATACCATTAAGAGCATGAAAATTCACCTCATCAAGTAGGAGAAGATATTTCTATAACATGCATCCATCAAAGAACTCAGTTGTAAAGAACTAGTAGAAAAAGAAAAAAAGAAAGAAAAAAAAAAACACCACAAACTGATTTTTAAAAATGGGCATAAATGTTATAAAGATTTACAAATGGAAATAAATATGTGAAAAGATTCTCACCTTTACGGTTATCAAGACCATGTAAATAAAAACCACTATATATATATATATATATATATATAGTGGTATAGATATAGTGGTTTATATATATATATAGTGGTTTTTATTTACATGGCCTTAATAACTGTAAAGGTGAGAATCTTTTCACATATTTATTTCCATTTGTGTGTGTATGTGTGTATATATATATATACACATATATATATATACACATATATATATACACACACATATATATACTGTGTGTGTGTGTGTATATATATATATATACCGTACATATACACATATATATATACATATATACACATGCATATATATATATATATATTCTCCTTACTAAAATACCTGAAATATAAAGGGCTGATAGTCAAGAATTTGGAGAAAATGGAATTCTCCTAAAAACTGCTAATTAGTATGCTCATTGGTAAAACCATTTTGGAAACTGATAACATCAACTGAAGTTGATTCCTTATAATTCAATAATTCTACTCTTAGATTTTTGCCTATAAACATCACATGCACATGAACATGAAAAGACATACGTAACAGTGTTTCTAGCAGCACTATTTTGAATAGTCAAAACTTACAAACACTCAAATATTCATTGACAGTAGAATGGATAAAACACAGCATATTCATGTAATAGAATACTAAAAAGAAGTAAAAATGAATGAAATATTGCCTTATGCACAAACATAGATAAATTTCACAAACATAATACAGAGTAAAGAAGCCAGACACCAAAGAGAACATTGCACTATTTCAGTATATACAGTTCAGAATGTAGGTAAAACTAATCTATGGTAATGAAAATCAGGCTAGTGGTTTCCCTTGGAGCAATGATTGAAAGAATGTGGGGAGGGCTTCTGTAGTGGGTAGTCACAGATCCTTTCATCATCTGGATAGTTTTTCATGGATTTGTTCACTTTGTGAAAATACATTAAGCTTTGAACTTATGATTCAGTCACTCTACTGTATATATGTAATATTTCAGTAGAAATGATTTTATTAAACTGATGAATGAATTAATAAACAATTAAATAAGAATTATTCTTAGTAATATTTTTACTGATATATCTCTCCAGGCAAGGGAAACAAAAGAAAAAAATGGAACTACACAAACAAACATTTTTTTCATAGCAATTAAGCAATAAACAAAAAGACATCCTACTGAACAAGAGAAAATATTTGATAATGCTATATCTGATAAGGGGTTAACTTCTAAAATTTATAAAAAGTCAGACAACTCAGCACCAAATAAACCAAACAATCCAATTTAAAATAGGCAAAGGAACTTAATAGACATTTCTCCAAAGACTGAACACAGATATATAAAAAGATGCTCAAGGGCACTAACCATCAAAGAAATTCAAACTAAAACCACAATGAAATACCATCAGAATGACCATCATCAATAAATCAACAAATAACAAATGTTGGTAAGGATGTGGAGAAAAAGAAATCCTGGTATGCTCTTGGTGGGATTTCAAATTGGTATAGCCATTGTGGAAATCAGTATTAGAGGTTCCTCAAGAAATGAAAATTAGAACTAGCTTGTGACCCAGTGATTCACTCCTGGATATTTATCCAAAGAAATGCAAAACAGTAATTCAAAAAGACATGTGCAGCCTTATGTTTACTGCAATACTATTTACAATAACCAAGACAGGGAAACAACCAAAATGCCCATCAATAGACTATTTGATAAAGAAATGGTGGTACATTTATATAATGGAGTATCACTCTGCCATAAAACAAGAATGAAATCTTACTGTTTGCAGCCACATGGATGGACCTAGAAGGTATTATACTAAATGAAATCAGCCAGACAGAGAAAGACAAATACCATATAATCTCACGTATATGTAGAATCTAAAGAAAAGACTAAACAAACAAATAAAATAGAAATAGACTCATAGATACAGAGAACAAACTGATAGTCACTAGACAGGTGGGTGGTTGGGGGACTGGGTAAAAAAGGTGAAGGGATTAAGAAGTACAAATTGATAGTTATGAAATAGTTACAGGGCTGTAAAGTACAGTATGAGGAATATATCAATAATACTGTAAAAACTATGTATAATGCCAGATGGGTATAAGACTGATTGTGGGAATCACTTCATAAATTATATAAATACCTAACCAGTACACTGTACACCTAAAATTAATATAAAATAATATTGAATGTTAACTATAATTAAAAATTAGTTACAAAATATAAAGTACAGCACAGACTATAGTCAATAATATTTTAATAACCATGTACAGTGTCAGATGGGTAATAGGCTTATTGGAGCTATTACTTTGTGAAGTATATAAATGTCTATTATGTTTTGTACAGCAGAAACTAATTTTTAAAAGTACACTAGCTATAGTAATAAGGGGGATGTGGCCTCCCTCTATATTGCATCAGTTTCTAGGAATTTCAGGTTTAGGATGAGATGGTTTCACTCTCCTACCACTGCTTACCACTAGGAATGACAGACAAAGGTTATAATGGTTTACTTGGCACTGTCTGGTGTGGGTTTTTTGGTTTTTTGGGTTTTGGTTTTTGGTATGAGTATATTTCAATAGAATTAAAAAATAAAATTAATCCAATAGTTAATTGTTCCTTTATATAGACACAGTCCCTAAAAAGCCTGGCTTAAATTATGCTAAAAAGCTTTATAATTTTGGCAAATGGAATGATCTTAGGTTACTATTCTTGCTTTATGTGTGTTTAGAAATTAATGAATAGCTGCATTGCAGTTCAACATAAACAAGTCAATTTGTTTCAGTTTTTATAGCTTCATTTTCTTATTTCATTAAAGTAAGATTATAAACTGCCTTTGTATTCAGCTGAGCAATTCTAAGCCCATTAGTAATGTAGCTAAGATGATAGCATTTCTGTTGGCTTCTTCCATGAAGATCTTTCGGATGAACCCTAAAACTCCAAAGCTCTTTATGCGTGTCTGTATCCCAAAGCTTAGTTCATGCCACAAATACACATGGACTGACCACCATGTGCCTAAGAACCTAAACCACTTTCACTGACTTTAGTACCCTCTTGAAAAAATACTCAAAACTTCAGGCAATAATTAGTTCATACTGTATTCTTTTTATTCTTTAACTACTTTGTCCTCTCAGTTCCTCCATAATTTTCAAAAGTAAAGGGAGGAATGAACGTTTGTCATAGGATTTATGTATATTTATTATTCAAAAGTATTCAATTAACATTTGGAGACAAAACCAGTGCAATAGATTAAAAAAAAAAAAGATTTTATTCTATTTTGAAAGAGACCTCTTTAAATATAGAAATAATTTAATGCTTGATCTCATGAACAGGAAATTGACAGTCCATGATGAACAATGAATTATGGTACAATGGCATTCACTAGTGTGCTTAAGAGTACAATTTTTAAAAGTATTAGCTGTGGGTTCTCAGTGCCATCATCTACTTATGTGACCTTGTACAAATTTCCTTAGCGTCTCAAAGTTTTCATTTTTTTTCAAATGCTAAATGGAATAACAACTACCTGATAAATTCTTAAGAGATATTTACATTGTAAAGTGTAAAAAGCTTTATAAAAGTGTCCAGAATATAATAAGTGTTGAATAAATGGAAGCTATTTGTGGGACTTTTAAAATCTTCAAGTACTTAAAATATTAATGAATACTTCTTTTCTGAGACCAGCCAGGTATAAATTATTCTATATGAAGAGTCAAGTCCATGTTCAAGAATCGTCTTCCATAGACACAAGTACTGATTTTTAAAAACTGAATATCCAAAGAAGAAGAAAAAGATAAATATTAAGTAGAGCTGAGTAGGCAACATCTATGAGTAACCCTAAATCAAATGGAAAAAGATTTCTCAATAGTTTATGAAAAGGAAAGCAGGTATATCTCAGTTGTTTTTCATTTTTAATACCTATACCTTCCATTATTTTGAAAGCTCGTGTGAATTCTAATTATGTGTTGACAATTTTACATGGAGGAAAGAATAAATAAAAGAACAAAGTAAAAGAGCTTTCAAGCTTAACCCAAACTACCTCTACGTAACATTAACATCCCAGCCCCTCAAAATCTCATGTTCCCACTTCGTGTCCAGGTCTCGTGGTGTCTACATGATGCTCATTGCCCAAGAAATGCCCATTTTTATCTGTGGTCATAGGTGGAATTTCCTCACTACATGTAGAAGAGGAATTGAGTGAGATGAAAGAGGTCGTCCCTTGGTAGAGATGTCGACATGCACACCATGCTCATTTGACTTATTCTGCATCCTTTCATTCACTTCTTACATCAATTTATTTAATTTTACTTTATAACGAAATTCACAGAAAGAATATTACAGCTATTGTTCCTTTAGATTCATATCCAAATTACTGATAAGTGTTCATTTTAGATTTTGCTGATGTTCTTTGGAAAAGAAATAGCCAGGGGAGGCTTTCTGTATTTAAAAGAAATTGATTCACATACAAAGGAATACATTTTCTCCATGAAAATGCAACATTTGAAAAAAATACCTAAGAAAATTAAATGAAATCTACTTTGGTACCACTAAGGATTTGATGTGAAACTGAGCCAAATGGTTTACAGGTAAAAAAAAAAAAAAAAAAAAAGACCAAATTTAAATGTACACAATGTTCAGAAATTTACCTTGTTCTCTGAGGTCAACAGTGATGACAGGAAATTAAGAAAAGGAGCTTTGGTTTTGCATTTGCTATCATTAACCTGGATCCACACATCACACACAGCTCAAGAAAAGTTACTGTTTTTCCCTTTTATTTGCTTTCTGCAACTTCTGTTTATTCTTTTCTGTATTTTTTTAAATGTTGAAAGAAAACAACTTGGAAAGTAAAGCAGCCCATTAAACGATCTATTATTTGATATAACACTTACAAAAAATAAGTTGGTGTGTTTCTCTGTGATTGATCTGATGGGCATTTTGTCATTATGCAAACATAGCCAAATGGAATAGACTGTAATAGCTGATTGTCAAGTTTGTATCTTTTAATAAGAAATTCTTATGAGATATAGACTTGGTTTTTAATAGAATGCCCTAATGACTGGGGCTAAATCATTCATTCACTCATTTATTTCACACATTTTGCAGTGCCCCGATGCTCCAGGCATTGCGCTACAATGTGATAATTTGGTATGTACGGTAAGTTCCTTGAGAGAAGAAATTTCCACCTTTGTATTCCTGGTACCTTAGGCTCATAATTGGCACTAGATGGAGATTTTTTACTATTGCTTTTATAATTACTCTGCTGCTGCTGCTGCTACTGATGATGATGATATTGGCGATATGTGAAATAGGAAGGTGGCACAACAACGGGATTCATCAAATCTGTATATGTTTATGTCATTTAGGAGAATTTGTGTCTAATTTGAAGTCCTTGTGCCAATGGCAAAGAAAAATCCAAATAAAGAAAATTCTTCAGATGCTAATGCTTCACTGGGAAAGGCTATGTCATTCTCTAAGTTAATATATATATATATTATTAGCACGACATTCTGCCTTGTTCATTATATCAAACAATTTCTCGTCCTTGTAATCACTGCTAAAATACTAACAGCTCTCTTTAATACCTAGTCAATAAGCAGATTAAAACATAAATGCCACTAAATATGCTTTAAATATCAGCTCCATTGAAATATTTCTAAATTCTGTATCCTCTTAAAATAATCCCTATTCAAAATTGAGAGGAAATGTCACCCATATGAGTTCCTTCAGAATTTAAGCTCTGTGTATACAAGGAATTATGTACTATAGCTTTGGAAATCAGATAATTAAAGCAGCACCAGACTCTTTGTTGATAACATTTTTAAGC
>PVKE010051146.1:0-10736 GCA_004027555.1 Craseonycteris thonglongyai
GTAGTGAAGGTGTGGTTCCAGGGGTGGGGGCATGTGAGTAGGAGCTAGGGTGGGCCTGAGACACAATAGCAGATTCCTCTGTTTGCAGGGAGGCTGGTGGTTCAGAGCAGAGGCTGGGCGAGCTGCTCCGGGTTTTTTTTCTTCCCCTCTGGATGGGCCTCCTTTTCACTGCCTCTGTGAGCCTGCCTGCCTGCCTGCCAGCAGCTCAGCAGTAGTGGGGGCTGAGCAAGCAGCTCTGAGCTTCTCTTCCCCTCTGGCTGGACTGCTTTTTCACTGTCTCTGTGAGCCTGCCTGCTGTCTGTGGGCCTGCCTGCCGGGGCGCCGCTTATCAGTGGTGCAGGCAGGTGGGGCTTGGCAGAGACTTGGCTGTGGCTGCTCTGCAGGACCGGGATTCACTCTAAGCATGTCTGTTGTTGCCCAGCATGCTCCCTCAGTGTCCACTGAGCCGCTGCCCTCTCTCCAAGAGCCCTGTCTTCAAAAGGTGCTCCATCACAGACAACTTTAGGAGCTCAGCTGTATCTCCTCTGTGAATCATGGGTGCCGAGCTGCTGTGGGCTGGTGCCCTGCTCTTACCCTGCCCGCCGGGAAGTGCAGCCGCCCTTCTCCACAGTCCCTGTTCCACTTTAGGCTCTGTGATCTGATTAGGGCACCGCATGTCACCCCTTGAGTTTGGATGTTAAATTGTCCACATTCCTGTGGGGCGTCCACGCTCCCTAGGTCTCAGCTTCCAGCCCGCCCTCAATCCAGCTCCACTTTGACTGTAGTCCCCCAATCCCCCTTTGTTTTTGCCAGCCCCGGGCCGCACTCCGCGTTCCTGTCCTCGAACTGCTCCTTCTCCCTTCCTCTCCCGCTCTCTCCTTCTTTCTCTAACCTTTGTGTGTTGTTCTGCGTCGTGTGGTTCTCTCAGTTGAGGGTGCTTCTCAGGGTTTCCCCTGTGGGTTCCTATCAACAAAATAAGAGGGAACATGTAAAATGGGAGAAAATATTTACTATATATATATATATATATTTTTTTTTTTTTTTACAAACTATAGTTTGTAAATGCTTATATATATATAGTTTGTAAATATTTATATATATAGTTTGTAAATATTTTACATATATAGTTTGTAAATATTTTATATATATATATAGTTTATAAATATGTTCTCCCATTTTATGTGTTCCCTTTTATTTTGTTGATTATGTAGTTTGTAAATATTATATATATATATATATATATATATATATATATATATATATATATATATATATAGTTTATAAATATTTTCTCTCATTTTACATGTTCCCTTTTATTTTGTTGATTGCTTTCTTTCCTGTGTGGAAGCTTTTCAGTTTCATGTAATTTTATTAGTCTATTTTTGCTTTTGTTACCTGTGGATTTAAAGTTCTGTCCAAAAAATCATTGCCAAAGTTATTGTCAAGATTTTTTTCCTATGTTTTCTTCAAGGAATTTTATACTTTCAATACTTACATTTAAGATTTTCATCCATTTTGAGTTTATTTTTGTGTATGGTATAAAATAAAGGTCCAATTTCATGTTTTTGCAGGCAGGTATTCAGTTTTCCCATATCACTTATTGAAGAGACTATTCTTTCCTCCAACACATATTTTTGGCACTCTTGTTGAAGATCAGCAGACCATATATGCATGAGATTATTTTTGTACTCTGTTTTGTTTCACTGTTATATATGTCTGCTTTTATAACAGTGCCATACTATTTTTGTTATTGTGACTTTGTAATATATTGTAAAAATAAGAAGTGTTATGCCTCTAACTCTGTTCTTTTTGCTTAAATTAATTTGGCTACTCAGAATCATTTCTTGGTTCCAAATGAATTTTAATATTATTTTTCTGTAAAAAATGTCAGTGGTTTGGGAAAGCTGGGATGGCTCAGCAGGTTAAGTGCTTGCTTTGAAGCCCTGGGGACCGAAGATCGAATCCCGGCCCCGGCCCTGGCCCATGTGGACCCACATGTTGAACTGTAGTGTGCTCCCAGTTCAGTTCTTGCCGGGACCTATGTGGGAGATTCCCAGCCCAGTTCCTGCCCTGTGCAGCCCTGTGCCTACCTGTGGAGTGAAACTATATGGAAAACTAATGTCAACTATGGAGACTGCTCTGTGCCCTCCCCCTTCTCTCTGTCTCTCTCTGTCTCTGCTTCTGTCTGTCAAAAATCAATAAAATAAATATTTAAAAAAATAAGAAAGAAAATGTCAGTGGGATTTTTTAATAGATTGTATTATATCTCTATATTGCTTTGGGTAGTGTGGACATTTTAATAAGTATTAATCATTTTAATCTATGACCATGATATACAGTATTTTTCCATTTATTAGTGTCTTTTAAAATTTCTTTTATCAAAACTTTATAATTTTCAGTGTATGAGTCTTTTACTTCCTGTATTAAGTTTATTCTTTTCCATGCTAATATAAAAATGGTTGGTTTTTTTATTTCATTTTCAGATTGTTTGTTGTTAGTATATATAAATGGAACTGAATTTTGTATATTGATTTTGTATCCTGTTTTTACTGAATATTTGTTTTTGTGGAGTCTAGATTTGCTACATAAAATCATGTCATTTGCAAACAGATGATTTTATTTCTTACATTCTGATTTGGATACCTTTTATTTACCTTTCTTGACTAATTGCTCTGGCTAGGACTTCCAATACTATGTTAGATAGAAATGGTGAGAGTGGGCATCCTTTCCTTGTTCCAGATCTTAAAGGAAAACTTTTATTTTTCATCATTGTCGATCCAGTGAACATTCTAGCTCATGCTTCAAGGATACCATAGGTAAACCTCTTGAGGTATTTAGATGAGTACTATTGTATGTACTCTCAAAGCCATGACTATACCTTATCATGCTTTCTGTCATTTGTATTGGCAGTGTTTCTTTAGTGTATTTTATCTTCATCTAAGTTGAGAGATTCTAATAAAAAGAATTTTGCCTTATTTTTCATCATATTGCTAATGACTTTATGTGTTCAATGTTTGTTGAATGCACAAGTTATTCCTTGAAACTAATAGATCGTCACAGTTTTACAAAATGCTTCATACTTACTATCTTACTTGCTATCTCAATTACTATCTCATTGGTATGCTGAGAATTAGATTGCTATACTCTGATATTATAAATAAGGAAACTGAAGATCAGAGAATTTTAATGCCTTTTTCATTGTCATAAAACTTGCAGTGACGTCATCATTTCTTAGTCTAAGTCAATGCAGGTTTATGTTTATATTTATTTTGTAGACTAGGAAGGTAGACAGATATTTTGTAATTTTTAATTTTTTACAAGAAGTGGGAATAAAGTAGAAAATTCATGTTAGAATGCTTCCTTCACACTAGTTAACAGAAAATGAGAACAATGGTAAAGAATGTTGTAATCACTATTGCACAATCATTTATATTCCTAATCCAATTGAATTAAAATAGAAAATCTCCTGTGACAGAAAGAAAAAAAAATGAGGTGTTGATTAATAATATTGTGCTGCATTGTCTAAGGCTGTGCCAGAAGAATGCCACTAAATGAAAGTAAAATACATATTTTATTTATATTCATAATGAAATCTCCTATTTGAATTTTGGTAAACAGCTGGATGGTCTAGAACTGGGGTGTCAAACTCAATTAAAACATGGGCCATTTGGTGCAACAGGCAAGATTCACACAGGCCACATCACATTTACAAACGTCGCCGGAACCGAGTCAGCACGTTTATACACACCCACAGGCCCCTAGGAAAGGCACTGGGCCACGTGTATACTCATCTTCAGTAATTAAAGGGTTAATGAGGGAATTGTGTGTATGGTATTGCTTCGATCTCCCCTAAGCGTTATTTTCTTCATAACAATTTTTTCTATTTTCATTTTATTTCAGGGCATCGTGGGCCACAAAAAGTTACCTCGGGGGCCGCATGTGGCCCGCGGGCCATCAGTTTCACATCCTTGGTCTAGAACAACTGTACTGTGCTGAAATGTGAGAAATTATGAAAAAAATTACCCTTTGATGAAATATATGCTAAAGTTGAATTGTTGTTTTGAGGTGCTATTTGCAATATTCCTGGCACATCCAACTTAACTGAACATTTGATCTCAATCTAAGTGTTTGACACAGCCTAAGTAAAACGAAAGCTTCTTGATTATAACAAAATCAAAGCAATAAGCAAGGTTTTTGAACAATCCTTGTTTGTACAACCTTTAAGCTAAAATAAACATAACCTGATTGTATGTATGTGTGTATGTATATATGTATTTTGAGTTACAGTAGACATTCAGTATTATTTAATATTAATTTCAGGTGTCAAATATAACTATTCTATAATACATAAAACTTTTGGGGGAATGCCAGAATAACTCAGCAGTTGAATGCTTGTCTCACAATAGAGTTCAATTCTCCATCCTGGCCTGTGCAACCCCATATGCTGAACCATGGCACAAATGGAAAATGCTAGGACTGTTCAGTGGTGAAGGTTCTTGTCTCCCATGAGGGAGGCCCCTGGTTTGGTTACCTTGCAGACCAACATCTACCTGTATGGAATAAAACCATGTTACAACTAATGATGTACAACTATGGAGACTGCTCTGGGCCTTCCCAATTTTTTCTCTGTCTCTCTTTCTCTAAACAGTAAAATAAATCTGAAAAAAAAAAAAACTCTTGGTCTTCAAGTGTTTCAGAAAATTAAAATAACTATATATTGAGTGAAAGAACCTTGTATTAAAACAAAGCACATCTTTGAATAAAGATAAAAGCTTTAGATAAATAAAAATACTATGGCTTTAATATTTTTAATTAATGTTTTAAAGATATTTTATTATACTCTGTCAAATCCCAAAATAATAATAAAATATTTTAATAATGCTTGAGAAGAGGTACTACAAAACATAATAGATATTTGATAGGAAATTTTTAAATTATGTAATTATTTTTATAAAAAATTTTTTGGGTTACTTTTTATACTTAACTTTCATTTGAATGATCTTTATGCTCTATAACCCTTAAAACTCAACTTGTCCCTAATTATTTTTAACTGTCTTCAAAAACCTGTTGACCTGTCATCAAAGCCCAAATTCAAGTTTCATTCCATCTCTACCTTTATATCCTTTATTTTCTCTTAATTTCCAATTACCAATCTAGCATTATACTTCTAGGTATTTTTAAATATCTTCTCTCTACACCATTATCTACACTTAATTCAGTTCCTATCATCTGTCACCCAGAATATTGCAATTGTCTTCTATTCCCTGCCATTAGTTCTGTCCCCATACTAAAGTAACTTCTGTCCATTGCTTCTAAGAGTAGGGTTTATTCACCAGAGTACTGGAATCAAAGAGAGCTTTTTTCACCTGGCCTCACAAAGGGATATGTGTAGAAGTAGAATATGTCTGCCCCAAACACTGGCCTGTATTGAGATAAATAGAAGAAATTTTCTTTAAATTAACAGAGTTCCAAGCCTTATTACTAGCTCAATTTAAGATATGTAGAGATACACACACACACACACACACACACATAATATTACATATATGCCGTGATCTACATTTATATATTTTATATATTACATATCATGATTTATGAGTATACATACATGTAATATATATTTATTTTATATACATATTTAATTTTTATATTTAAAAATGTATTGTTTTTGACAGAGACAGAGAGAAGGGAGAGGGCCCAGAACAGTCTCCATAGTTGTACATCATCAGTTATTGACATGGTTTTATTCCACACAGGTGTGCAGGGGCTTCCCATGTAAGAGGTATGCCTCCTCCCAGCTGGTGGCTAAACCGGGGGCCTTCCACTTGTGAAGCCAGTAAGAACCAAACTGAGGGCCTCTCGTATGAGAAGCACTCCCCAGTTCAGTATATGGGTCCACAGGGGCTGGGCCCGGGATTTGATCCTCAGTCCCTGGGGCTGCAAAGTGAGCACTTAACCCACTGAGCCGTCCCGGCTTTCCCTATTTTATATATCAGAATTTATATATGTACATAGGACATATATTTATATAGACAAATATAATAACTATGTCTGCATTGCAAATTGCTCCCATGGAACAAGAGAACAATACAGTCCTTAAACTTGATATTTGTATGTTTTCTCTTTGCTATTTGAATCTGAATTTTTCTTTAAACTCCTTCACTTGGTTCAACAATTGTAGCTCTTAAATTCTTATTCAGCTTCTAAGAAGATGGTAAATATTATTTTTCTCAAGGAGAAACAACATATTGTAGTATAGTAAAAATTTTAGATTAGGAGTCAGGCAGAAAGTAATGCAGGTTTCTCAGAAACCAGAGCCAAGCTGCTTTATTGTTCACTGTCTACGCATTGAGCTTTAAGTCTGATCCATTTGATTTCCTTATCCTTCCTCTCTCCTCCCTTTAAAGGAAAGGCATGGAGAGAGACAGCTGGATTTGCTGAACAAAAACTATTTAATAATAAAAAAGAAAGAAACAGGTCTCTTGCTTTAAAGATGTATTTATTTATTTATTTATTGTTTTGACAGAGAGAGACAGAGAGACAGAGAGAGAAAGAGAGAGAGAAGGGGGAGGGCCCAGAACAGTCTCCATAGTTGCACATCATTGGTTTCTTCCACATAGTTTCATTCCACAGGTGGGCAAGGGGCTGCACAGGGCAGGAACTGGGCCAGGGTCTCACCCCGGTGAGAACCGAACTGGCGGCACTCCTCAGTTCAGCATATGGGTCCGCACGGGCCGGGCCAGGATTTGATCCTCGGTCCCCAGTACTACAAAGTGAGCTCTTAACCGACTGAGCCATCCCGGCTTTCCCTCTTTCTTTAACAATAACATGTGAAAAATAATAGGATCCAGTATGTATGAAAATACCAATTATGTTCTTTCTATTTCAACCCAACCAGGATACCGAATATTCCACCTGCTCCCTGCCTAGTAGTGTGCCGTTGCTTTCAGTAATCCTTCTGAAAATAATAGTATTTACTTAGGTGCTAGTGAGGATCAAGATACAGAAAAAACAAACAAACAAAAAAGACATTAGCTTTTAAATTCTAAACCTTTTATTCTACCTAGATTTTTCAAGTTACATAAAATCTTTGAACCTTGGTTTGTTGTTGATACAATTAGACTTGTAATACTTTCAACTTCAGAAGTAATTAGTAATAATAAAAATAATAGCTAATGTTTATTTACTGTTTACTCCATATCACGGTAATCTAAGTGCTTTACACACATTATTTCATTTTATCATCCAGCAATATTGCTGAGTAGCTCTGTAATTATCAAAATAAGAAAATTCAGGCTGATACTAAGGTGACTTACACAAAAGTTGGCAAACAGGCAATCCAAATCTAAGACTGATTTCAGACATGAATTTCAACCACCATATAATACTGATTTAGATTAAATAAAAATACGTATGTGAATAAAACTGATACATAACACAAGCTAACTACATGTCTGGTTGTTTTTTTTTTATAATATTAGCAACTAAACAATGAAATTATAACAGTGTTGTTTTATAGATGTAGGTGTCAACAAGTCTAAAAAGTTTTAAACTACCTTTAAAATATTTAAAATAGAACACAAGTGTACAGGGAATAGTCAAGGAAAAACTCTTGGAGAAGATAAAACATGAAATGACTTTAAAGGACATGGTGCATAGTGATGAAAAGGAGGAAATCAGAAAGTACTTTGCTTTGTACATATGAGTAACTCCATATGTAAAAAGCTACTGTTTCAACTGGAATTAATTGTACACTTTTTCATTGAATTAAAGAGTCCCTGTTATAGTTTTTCATTGGCCAATAGAAGTTAAGTTCCTTATTTCTCCAGTAAAAATGACTTTATAGTAAGACCTATTTTAGTTCCATAGCCTTATTTCTGAGACCTCTTTAAATTTGAGAGTATTCAGTTTCTCATTAATGTTCTAATTTACATGTCCTTAGCACTGCTATAGCTGCTTTATTCAGCATAGAACCATTATTAAAAATGCTCTGATGGAATCAGAGGCAAATGTTCTCTTGATTCATTGGACATATGCTGAACAATCAGAGGTATTCATAAGCAAAAAAATGTTTAATAAAACAAATGCAACAAAACTAGATTCAGATTATTTTTGGCTGGGACAATAATATTGTTGTGAGGTTATTTACTAAATTAAGTAAATAAAACTTGATTTATTAGTAATAATAAAAATAATAGGGGAAGCCGGGATGGATCAGTGGGTTAAGCGCTCACTTTGCAGCACCAGGGACCGGGGATTGAATCCCGGCCCCAGCCTGTGCGGAACCATCTGCTGAACTGGGAGCTCCCCCAATTCAGTTCTCTCTCTGTCTCTGTCTCTGTATCTCTCTCTCTCTGTCAAAATAGGTAATGTTTATTTACTGTTTACTCCATATCATGGTAATCTAAGTGCTTTACATATATTACTTCATTTTATCATCCAGCAATATTGCTGAGTAGCTCTGTAATTATCAAAATAAGAAAATTTTTTTTAGGCTGATTCTAAGGTGACTTACACAAAAGTTGGCAGTCAATTTAAATCTAAGACTGTCTGATTTCATGAGTTTCAACCACCATACAATACTGATTTGGATGGTCATATTATTAACTCACCATTTACGAGTATATTTACTTGAGGTGGGTCCACATACATGAATTTGTCACACCTAGCCAAATAATAGGTAAATCTCTGCCATCTGTAGACAGACCAAATGTTTGAGTATAGACTCCATATTAAAGTTCTCCATATATTTAAATCATGCAGTATGTCACAATTTTGTTTTAGGAATAGTTTCAGGAAAACACCAGATTAAACATTTGTTCATGTAAAATGTTTCTAAAATGTTGGTGGAGACATGTCAATGATTATCAAGAAATCCAATTTTAGTAAATAATTATAAATAAAGATTTGATGTGGTTACATTTGAAAGTAAATAAAGTCTGTGAAATATAACTAAAAACATTCCTGAAAAGGGTAATTAATAGAACTAATAATTATTAATAATATGGATCAAGTATTGTAGTAGGTGCTGTGGTGAACACTGTAATTCACCCCTAGGATACATTTTATTCTTCTTTTGATATTACACACCCAAATTCCAAAATTACTGCTTAGAATTGGGCTGGCCTACTAGAGACTACACTAGCCATGTAACTAAATTTGGGCCAGTGGGATAGAAGGTGAAATAACATGTACATCATGTGTCAACTTTATGAAGATAAGCGTTTAACCTGGACTTCCACTGTTTCTTGTCACCCACAAGCAGAAATGCAGAGATAGAGGTCAGTCAGCTTCAACCATGAGCAAAACTATACCATAGAAGAAAAGAAAACATCAAGATAAAAGAAATTTAAGTCCCTAAATGGCCATTCAAAGCTGAGCTCACTTGCACTGTGGTCTGTTAGGTGGCAGAGAAATAAATTTCTTTTTGAAGTAGCTATAATATTGTCTTTTTGTTATAGCATCTTAGCTTACACCCTGCACAATAAATGGAATTAACATATTCCTCCTCATTTAATTTTTAAAATAGCCAGATAGCATGGGTGTTATTATCTTTATGTAAATGTTCAAGAAATTGGACTATATAAAGATCAAGTCTTCAGCTCACATACATTGGGAAATTTTTTGAATATGTAACTCACCTCTTTTTAATAATCACTTGATTCCCCCCCCCCCCCAAATTCATGTTTTCATTTCATTCCCATGTAATTTGCCCTAGAATGTGTCTCTCTCCTCTGCTGCTGGGTGTCTAGCTCCTCTGTGACTTTCCTGGTGTTCAGCTATTCACAACCATTTCTGGATTCAGTGTTTCTCGGAGCCACTATGGTGAGGCACTTCGGTTTGTAACGTTTAAATTTCCAAGGTACATAACTGAAAAACTATATTGGAAACATTCTATTTTTCATGAGTTAATGTGAACCAAAGAGAAATAAATCTGATTGCATTAAAAAGACCAATTCAATGAAATAAATATGTTCTGTTCCTTGTAGTTGTAGCAAATGAAATCTGGTTTACTGAACACATTGAAAAGTTCTGTTCCTGGCTCACAGTCTTCCTCTCCTCCACACATCCTTAGCTATTTACATATCCATGTATTCATGACGTGTATAGAAACAGCAATCTTCGTTCTTTTCCTCTCAACCTCCAATGACTATTTCTCCCACTCCACCTCAGCCATCTGCTCTTCTGGACGCACATTGAATGTTATCATCATAAGGAACTGAGTATTCTCTTAGATCTGGATTTCTCCCATTCCTACATATAACCATACTTTCTATACTTCTAAGATGTTTATTCTAGAATCACACTTTCATTCTTGAACTTCCTTGTGATGCTCTCTGGGTCTCTTCCTGACTATTTTGACTGCATTCCTTGTTCAGGATAAATTCCTTAGTCTATATTATAATCACACCTTGGCAAACAGCCCCAACCCACTTACCTCTCTCTTCCTCTGTTGTTATCACCTGCTATATCTAAAACCATATAAAAACCTAATTATTTTCTTCTCTGTGCCTGTATCCAAAGAAATGAATATCACTAGAAAAAATCACATAGCACAGATTTTATTAATTCTTTTTTTTTTTTTTTTTTTTAAAGATTAATTTTAGGGGAAGCTGGGATGGCTCAGTGGGTTAAGTGCTCACTTTGCAGCGCTGGGGACCAGGGTTTGAATCCCGGCCCCGGCCCGTGCGGAACCATATGCTGAACTGGGAGCTCCCCCAGTTCAGTTCTCTCTCTGTCTCTGTCTCTGTATCTCT
>PVKE010051147.1:0-10729 GCA_004027555.1 Craseonycteris thonglongyai
TTACTAATGGACACCCAGATTTTTCTTGGGCTCTCTTTCTGGCTGTGTAACCTCAGGCACATTACTAAACTTATTTAAACTTCAGAGATCTCTTCTGAGAATGAAAACAATAATAACCATAATATCAACCCCCCATGGCCATGCTATGGATTAAATGAGAACACATTTAAGTGTGTGCAGCTCACTGCCTGTGTCTATGAAACGTGCTCCCAAAGTGCTAGCTGCTAGACTGGAGTTGGAAGAGAGGACTCAAAAAAGGACAGAAGAAATTTGAGGCTGACATTGTAACTATAAATTTCAGAGGGGCCCCAAAGAGCCAATAATCAGATCACGGCATTCACTCCCGGAGTAAGCATTTTTGAAAACCTTTTTGTCAGGCATGACATGGGGAGCAAGACCCAGTCTCTGTGTTCAGCGAACTGAGAGTCAAGTGGCTGACACATGTCAACAGATAATTACAATACTCGCAGTGAATGCAACAGCAGAAATATGGCCAGGGGTTAGGCAGTATCAAGTGTGGACACTAAATTCCATGAATAAAAATTTAATATAATAGATGTATGTTAACAATTTCTTTATCTTGTTGGATTCTGTTATTGCAAAATTCAGAAATTTGGACTGTGGTAAAGAGGTGGTTGTAGAAACATGGCATCAGTCTACTGTGTCATTCTAGGATGTGGAATTTTGAAAAAATGAGGCTTTTATGTTTTTCACCACATAAATATTTCTGTACAGAGTAATAAAATTAAATTTTCCAGAAAGACATCACAAGTGCATTCAGATTTCTACTTGATACTACCTTTCCCATCTGAATATACTTCTTGTCGTTCTTGCTGGGCTTTTATATAAATCACCTCAACGTGTTTAAGCCGTTTTAAGTTTTATATGATTACATACTGTGTAGATTTTTAAAATGTGCAGAATCTATTTCTTTTTACTCAACTAATTATTGTAATGGTGTTACTTAATTTGCATAGTGGTAACGTTGCCCCTCAGGCTATATCCTTCTTGACCAATGTTGAATGTTGGGCTATCATTTTGATCTTCCCCATTTAAAATGTTAATTGCAGCCAAGGCTTCAGAATTTATTTACCAGCAGCATATGTTAACAGCTATTCATTTAGCCAGTGTTAGTGAATATATACAATGTACAAAGTACATCAAACATGACATTGCAAATGGAGTCTCTTTTTTTCACTTAGCAAAGGTCAACATCAGGTGGTTTCAGTCAACCTGTTTACTTAACATGATGCATTAGTAAATACCATCTGCATCGAGTCAAGAACCTAGAATATTAGAATAATTGTGAAAGTTTGTATGCATTAGCAGCAAAAATACCATTGAAAAAATCCAGGCACTGATTATACGTATTGATGGGGTCCTATAAAAAAAATAGTAGGGAAATATATCCCAGAACTTTCAACAAGTGTATACAATGAAGAAGAAGTATTGCTATATATCGCCCACAGGGATTTTATTTTTATGGATTTATTTTTGACAAAACTTGTTTATATTTAAGGTATACAATGTGATGTTTTGATATATGTATATGTTGTGAAATGATTAGTGTAAGCAAATGAATTAACATATCCATCACCTACCCTAGTTGCCATTTTTGTATGTATATGCTAAGAACACTTGGGATCTACTCTCTTAGCAAATTTCAAGTATACAATACAATATTATAAACTATAGTCACCATGCTGCCCATTAGGTCTCCAAAACTTATTCATCTTATAACTGAAAATTTGTAGCCTTTGATCACTATGTTCCCTTTCCCCCACCCCTCAGACTCTGGTAACCACCATTCTACTCTCTGTTACTATGAGTTTCATTTTGTATTTTTTAATTCCATATATAAGATTATGAGATATTTGTCTTCCTGTGTCTGGCTTATTTCACTTTGCATAATGCCCTTCAGGTTCATCCATATTGTTGCAAATGTCAGCATTTCCTTCTTTTTAAAGGCTGAATAACATTCTCTCTATATATACATATACATATATATATATATATATATATATACATATACATATGTACATACACATACACACAGACACATATATATATATATATATGAGGGCTGTCTGAAAAAATTGAAGCCATAAATACCTTTATTTTTTGTATTACATGGCTGGATACTTTTGGACAGCCCCCTTTACCACAGTTTCTCTATCCATTCATCTGTTGACAAACAGGTTGCTTCCATATTTTGACCACTGTAAAGAAAGCTGCAATGAACATGAGAATGTGGATATCAATTTGAGATAGTAATTTTATTTCCTTTGGATATATATCTGGAACTGGGATTGCTAATCACATGGTAGTTCTATTTTTATTTTTTTATTTTTGAACTGAACTGGGGGCCTCACCGCATTCAGGAAGCACACCCCAGTTCAGCATGTGGGTCCGCCTGGGCCGGAGCCGGGATTCGATCCTCGGTCCTCAGGGCTTCAAAGTGAGCGCTTAACCCGCTGAGCCATCCCGGCTTTCTCATATTTTTAGTTTTTTCCTCAAAAACTCTCTGTTGATCTATCCTAAAGACTGTTGCATGTGCTTTTGAAAAGAGTATGTGTTCTGCTGTTGGATGGAATGTTTCTAATACACGTGTTAGGTCCATTTGGTCTAAAGCAGTGATGTCCAACCTTTTGGCTTTCCTGGGCCACATTGGAAGAAAAACTGTCTTGGGCCACACATAAAATACACTAACACTAATGATAGCTGATAAGCTACAAAATAAAAAAAGGTCGCAAGAAATATCTTATAATTTTTTTTTTAAAGATTTATTTTATTGTTTTTGACAGAAAGAAACAGAGACAGAGAGAATGTGGAGAACCCAGAGCAGTCTCCATAGTTGTATGTCATCAGTTTTCCACATGGTGTTGTTTCACACAGGTGGGCAGGGGCTGTGCAGGGCAGGAACAGGGCTGGGGGCCTCCCACGTGGGAGGCACGACCCCTCGAGCCAGTGGCTGAAAAGCAGCAGGGTGAGAACTGAGCTGGGGGCCTCCTTTATGGGAAGCCCACCCCAGTTCAGCATATAGGTTCAAACAGGCTGGGGCTGGGATTCGATCCTTGGTCCCTGGGGCTGCAAAGTGAACCCGTAGCCTGCTGAGCCATCTTGGCTTCCCCTCATAATGTTTTAAGAATTTGTGTCGGGCTTCATTCAAAGCTGTCCTGGCCAGGAGTTTGGAAATGTCTGCTTTAAAGTTTTGTTCAGGTTCAATGTTTCTTTATTGATTTTCTGTCTGAATGGTCCATTCATTGTTGAAAGTGATACCGCATATTAAAGTTCCCTACAATTTTTGTGGGCTGTCTATTTCTCCCTTCAGAGATGTTAATATTTGCTTTATATATTCAGGTGCTCTGATATTGAGTGCATAAATATTTACTACTGTTGTTTCCTCTTGAAGAATGAAATTTTATCACCATATAATGACCCTCTTACTTTCTTATTACAGTTTTTGACTTTAAGTCTACTTGTCTGGTATAAGCATGGCTACTCCTGCTCTTCCTTGGTTTGCATTTGTATGAAATACCATTTTCTATCCTTTTACTTTCAGCCTATGTGTGCCCTGAAAGCTGAAGTGAGGCAACATATAGTTGGGTCTTGTTTTGTGTTTTCTTTTCTTATCCACCTAGCAATTCTATGTCTTCTGATTAAATAATTTAGTCCATTTACATTTAAAGTAATTATTGATCAACCCACAGGACTTTTTGAGGAGGATGGATTTTATGTTCTAAAAAACACTCTGTGAGCAGATAGATGTGTATGCTATTGTTATATAGGGAGGTGGGGCAAAAGCTGAATTCGGGCACAGTAGCTATAGAGAGGGAGTTGGATTTCCCTATATAGCAAAGAAATTGAGAATGATGGGGTTTCCAAAACCAATCTGGGATGGAGGAACCATAGGATGACAGAAAGAAAGAAAAAAAAAGGAGGCGGGGAAGTGGTGGAAACAGGGAGATGGCATTGAGGCTTGTAACTCTGTGCCCCAAGAAGACAAAGGAACACCTTTCATGCAGGTGGGGGGAGGGGGAGGGTGGTCAATGACTCATGAAAATGACCATGTCCAAGGTTTGATAAAGTGTACAGATTCCTTCCTTCAGCTCTCACCCTTAATACCCACGATTACATAAATAGTTTTTTTCTCATTTTTTTCTTATTATTTTTAAATGAAGGCAGAGTTTTATCACTAACAGTATTCCCATAGGACCAAGGTGACATACGCAAGACCTGGAGAAAAACCATAAACTGAATAATTTAAGGAGAAGCTCTTAAAGACATAAAAACAGGTTTATTAGTTTTACTGAACACTTGAGGTAGGCTTTGGACTTCTATAATCCATAAAAGGTAGGCTTGAATCACTCTAACCTAGAGCTTACACACAAGATAGACTCACTGACCTAATATCTGGAAAATACAAACATTTCATGCTGGCAGACACATTTAGGCACATTGGATGATAGCAACTATTTAATCACAATGGTACAGAGGAACACCTGTTACTGTAGGAATTGATCGATAAAACATGCCTGCTTACTACACAGCAATGTTTATAGCTTCTAATCTATGGCAGCTTGAAAAAAAATAGTAATTAAGTACAAATTCACAAAATGAAAGAGAATCAATGTTATGCTAAACTATCCATTATAAAATAATTCTTTAAATTTCTCTATGCTAAAACCAAAACTTTAAATATTTATAAAATTATACTTATTTTAAGAGTCTTAATAAATTCTCATCTCTAAAATATCTCATTAAGTAAGGGCCATACTTATGTCAAGGTTAAAGGTGAGAAATGAATTAAGGCATATTTACTAAAAATCAAAGCACTTATCTTAATTGAAAATAGTGTATAGAGTATGACACAGATGTATGTAGAGGCTGACTTGATATTCTATAATATCAGTATTAGCGAAGACACCCCCCCACACACACACACTCTAGGAATTTTCTTTTTTAAGATTTATTTTTATAGTTTTTTGTCAGAGAGAGAGACAGATAGAGAGAAGGGGGAGGGCCCAGAGCAGTCTCCATAGTTGACAGAATTAGTTTTCCATATAGTTTCACTCCACAGGTGGGCACAGGGTTGCGCAGGGCAGGAACTGGGTGGGGAGCCTCCTGAATAGACCTTGGCAAGAACTGAACTGGAGGCACACCCAGTTCAGCACATGGGTCCGCATGGGCTGGGGCTGAGATTCGATTCTTGGGTTCTGGGGCTGCAAAGTGAGCACCGAACCTGCTGAGCCATCCCAGGTTCCCCCACCCTGGGAATTTTAAAATTCATTTGTCAATGGATAGTGAATATAAAATATATAAAAAAATCACTTCAACATTAGTTATAATACCTATTAAGTGAAGGATAGCAGAACATGCCACCCCAAAAACTTTGGCAAAAGAATTACTTTGAGCTGAAAGCAGTTCCAAAGAAGCAGATACCAGAAAAGGTCTCTGCCCTCCCTTTACTTGCCTAAAAGCAGGACATAAATTTGTGAAAATGTCCTCCCTCCCCTCTCTACCAGGAAGGATAGAAGTTAATTACTGGAGACAACTCTAAATCTCTACCTGCCCAGAGAAAGCACCGGAAGTGATTACTTAAGAAACTTTACTAAGTGGCCCTTATCTACTATTAATTTATCTCTCTATGTGCCCCTGCTGGAAGCCCAAAATTCTTTTCCTTTGTCTTGTTACTTCTCTGCAAAATTATTAGTCACTCCTTTGAGTTTCTCATCATCTGAGCACTCCTGTGTGTGCAAGATGCACATACTAACAAACTTCTGTTTGCTTTTCTCTTGTTAATCTGTCTTATGTCAGTCTAACCTACAGAATCCTTGCCAAAGAACCTAGCTGTGTAGAGGAAAAATATTTCTTTCTTTCCCTCACATAAGCAAGTTGTTTAGGTTCTGTTTTATATGAAAGAAAGAAGTATATGTGATAAAAGCAACACATTTATAATGAGTCTTGAAAAGAAAGCTAAAAGAGCTAAGTAACATATCTATAAGAAGTCTACATTTAGCTGTTCTTATTTCCCATGAAGAGAAATGTTTTCTAGTTTGACCTATATTGTTTAGATTGTTGTTTTCTTAAAAAATTAGTAAAACAGCCACCCACACACATACACCCACACACGCACACACGCAGGCACACACACCTCTGGACTGACTCCTTTTTGAAAGCACCTATTCTTTTAAGGATATTTTTTTTATCGTTTTTGACAGAGACAGAGAGAGATACAGAGACAGAGAGAAGGGGGAGGTCCCCGAACAGTCTCCATAGTTGCACATCATTGGTTTTTCCACATAGGTTCATTCCACAGGTGGGCTCAGGGCTGCACAGGGTAGGAACTGGGCCGGGGTCTTGCCCCGGTGAGACCTGAACTGTGAAAACACCTATTCTTATTTTCCCAACCCCTATAATAGCAAATGGAAGGCAGGGGTCCATCTTATGAAAATAGGTGGTCTGTGCCATCCACTATGGTGGCCAGTAGGTGCTCCAGAGAACCAGAGGGCAGAGTGGGAATGCCACCCGCCCAGTGTTTGTCCTTTGAGGGCTACAACCATCCTATCAAATATTAGAGGACTCAAATCTTGTGAAGAAGGTACTTTGGACCCTGTTCCTTTTCTCTTTCTGTCTCTGTGTTTGGGAAAGGGGAAAAAAATAAATGAAAGAAATTGAGAAGTCCCGCAAGGGCAGAGTAGGTGGAACTTATGCTCAGTTCATGGTTTCTTTTTCATTCTTAAAAAAAAAAATCCCCAGTTAAAGCAAATGTTATAATAGTTTCTTTTCTATTCTGCTTAAACATCATTGTATTCTGGATTCACATTTAACACAGAGAATCATTTAATCAGATTTGAATGTCTCTTTAAAACTTCCATTGTTTGAAAAACAGCTTGAGTATGCACACACAGACACACACCATTTATTTGGAGATAACCTTGGGTATTTGCCAAACTGTAGCACTTAAAAAAAAAAATTCATACTCATACACAAGAAATTCAAAGTAGAATTATCACTTTAACAACCATTTGACTGACTCTTCATAATTTACCAAATGCTTCCTGCTATATTATTTACAGTACTGAGTTTGAATACACAGGATTAGTCCCTTTGGATTGGAGCACCTGCTAAAGTGGACAGTGAAAGTGTTGCAGAAGGGAAGCCATGCCTGGGGGTCCAGAGGCCCTGAGCAGGGGCCTCCACCCATGGGTTCTTGGCAGCATGCAGGAAAGAATTCAAGCATGAGCTGAAATGAAAGTAAAGCAAGATAAGTTTATTCAAGTGGAGAAGAGGCAAGAAGCAGGTTACTCTGTAGACAGAGCAGCCCAACTCCTGCTGAGGAAATGAAAGTAAAACAAGGATAAGTTTCTTTAAACAAAAGAAAAGGAAGAAGCCTGCCACTCCATAGAAAGAGTAGCCCAGCTCCAGCCAGAATTTGAGCCTATTGGTGTCTCTTTAATTAGGGGCTGTATATTTAAATTGGAAGAAGGAATATTCAGGGAATTTCTAGGAAACGATGGAGATTTTTCAGCAGGGCTCCTTTGGCCATTTTGTGTCCTTCTATGGTCGTTGCCATATTGAAGCACCAGGTGTGTCTTATAGATGCTAATACATTATAACGAGCATATAACGAGCATATAACAAGTCTTAGGGTCACTATCAGGAGCTTCAAGATGAGTGCTCAACCTGCTGAGCTATCCTGGTATCCCCAGTAATTTTGGCTACAATATTTTTAGGCCCAAATTTTAATTAGCCATACTATTAGTTCTATTTTCTTTTCAAAACTTAATAACTAATTGTGCAACTGAATCTCCTGAAAACTGCATTAGCAGAATGTTCTGGTATTCTGCTATAAATTAAACAGAACAGAACAGCACTTTTATTTTCTTTCATTTTCTTCTTAACCGCACGTTGGTAGATGTTAGGATTTATATGACCCATTACCTCATTTCCTGCCTAGCACTTTCCTGCCTATTTCCTTGTTCAGATTTCATAACCTCTTTTTTTTTTTTTTTTTTTTTTTTTTTTTTTTTTTTTTTTTTTTTTTTTTTTTTTTTTTTTATGTCTGGGAGCCACTGGATATTTTCAGGCTGCTTTTACCTCAGGATTTGAGATGGTACCTAGAGTCCAATTGTTTTGGTTGTTGCTCTGATTAACACCTTCCTCCCAGGGCTTTTAATCCTGAAAAAGCTGTGGCCGTTTGGAAAATCAGGGTCCCAGTGTTAACCAGCTTAGGAAAGATAAAATGATGTTCACAGGCAGCACTGTCTCTGGAAGATACCAAAGCTGTAAGAGACTGACCTGGAAATTCTGTCAAAGGGGATCAATGAATTAATGAGGGGTTCAATGGGCAAAGATTTAAATGGGGTGGTGTGTGGGGGAGAGTACCATTTTTCAGGTTGGCAATTGAGGAGTTAAGCTTTGGGGAGTTTGAAGAACAACAGCTAAAACAACTGAGAACACACCCCCTTACCCTGCCCCCAGCAGTTCTGACCTTTTTGTTCAGGGTCCAAATCCAGACAAGGGTCTTAATTAACTGTGGAGAAGTCTAGAACTTTGACAACATACCAGCAGACATTTCACACACCCACACCCACACCCACCCACCCCCAACAAACATAACCTACCAGTAAATAACAGAGCCTTCTAAATATTTTCACAAAAGTTAAATAGGAACTACATTTATAAAACCATTTGGTGTTTCTGTTTCTCACATTGTTTACTGTCTCCTTGTACCATCTAACACTGGATTCTTTTCTTTGAGCTTCATCTTATTCCCTTTTGTTTTTATCTGTTTCTAGTCCCTCAAGCCCCTTCAATGCTATTTTTTGCAGTTTCTAGATTTTAATTTTTTTGTAATAGAAGTAATGCATGAATATTTCATAAACAATTTTCAACAATACAAAATGCATAAAGTTAGTAAGAACCTCTCATGCAGCCAAGATTTTTTTCTATGCATTTTATATAGATGTGTGTATTTATGTGTGAGTTTAATCAACTACATACACACAAAATTTTCTTTAACAAAGAAAGAGTTATATATACAATTCTTACACTGGTCTTTCTTATTTATTCATATATTTTGTTATTTTTTTTGTATTTCTGTATATGGAATTACTTTTTTTTTAATAGAGTAGTTGTTGTTTTTTTTAATATATTTTTATTTATTTTTACTTTTTTTTTGACAGAGAGGGAGATACAGAGACAGAGACAGAGACAGAGAGAGAACTGAACTGGGGGAGCTCCCAGTTCAGCATATGGTTCCGCACGGGCCAGGGCTGGGATTTGATCCCTGGTCCCCGGCGCTGCAAAGTGAGCGCTTAACCCACTGAGCCATCCCGGCTTCCCCTGGAATTACTTTGTATATAGATTTTTTATTTTTAAAAGTCCAATGTGAGCTTTAATCCCTGGTCAGAATGTTTTAAGCTGCATATCCAATCAGATGCATGTAGGTGCTGTGATTTGTAAAATATCATTTTATTTATAAGTATAGCTTGCATGTTATATTGGTATATTTCTTTGTGCACTACTTTGGAAGCATAATCAATGTTTCTTTCTGCTTTTACCATTATTACAATTTAAATCTTTTGTGTTATTCAAAGGCTTTTTATCCCTCTTTAAGTCTTTCTAATGATTTGTTATTTTCCATTTCCATTCCATTTTTTTCCCCCTTTTCTGGTTTGTAAGTTACATACATAATTTCCATTCTTTTAATGTTTACTCTAGAAATTTTCATGTGTGTAGGTAACTTAACATAGTCCACATTTATCTTTGCTGTCCTGTTAGACACTCCAAACCAAAGAAGATCAACTCTGGTTATCTCCTTCTGACTTACACATTATTGTGTTTGGTGATTTTGGATCCATCTTAAGTGCTTTATTAACTCCACAAATTAGACATTGAATTGTTTTAGGCAGTTAATGATTGTTCCCTGTTGCTACTTCTTTTTGCCTTTTTGCATCGCAGATGCTACTGTGGTATAATTTTTGTTCTTTCTGAAATATATGTTCTAGAATTTCACGTTATGAGAGGTAGGTGGTAGAAAAGGGAAATGCCTTGCTTGTTTTTTTGTCTTGGCAAAGACATTTATTTTCCCTTATTCTTGATAGTCTTTAAAATCCTAGATTGAGAGTTATAGTAGTCCTTCCCCATCCATGGGGGGTATAAGTTCCAAGACCTCCAGTGGATCCCTGAAACCCATCCCTATAAATATTATGATTTTCTCCTATATATACATACCTACGATAAAGTTTAAGTTACCATATTTTCTGGCATATTAGACGACTTTTGAAACAAAAAAAGTCAACCGAAAATCGGGGGTCATCTTATACGCCGAGTACAGTGGTACCTCGGTTCAAGAATTTAATTCGTGAACTGACTGGTCACGAACTGAATTGGTCGTGAACCGAGTTGTTCGTGAACAGAAGCGTTTGTGAACCGAGGTACCACTGTATATCCCGAAAAATGTCTCGATGTGCCACTAAACGAATTTTCCAACTCGATCCCGTACCAGTCACTGTCCCGTACCAGTCACTGCAAGGCTGCTCGGACCGCCTCTCTAACTCAGCCAATCCGAGCAGGCTTTTTATGCATGCACATTATACATGTTCTGTACCCGAAGCTACACTGTGTTCTAGTAAAAAGCCTGCTCAGATTGGCCAGAGTCAGAGAGGCGGTCTATTATAACCTTTGAACCTTTGCTTGTTGTGATTGGCTCACCGTGGTACAT
>PVKE010051148.1:0-10741 GCA_004027555.1 Craseonycteris thonglongyai
TTATATACTCATAATGGGATTCTGTGTTAGATGTTATTTGGAAAAAGAATAAACTGCTAAGAATATTTATATTATATATGTATCTTAGTATTTTGGTTAGTATAGAAAAATGTAAGTAGTGGTGAGGAAAAATATCTTCATCTAACCTTCTGTTTTTTAAGGGAAGGTTTTGAAATCTATTCCTTTGCTCTATTCCTTTGCAACTAGATTATGAGTTCTCTGATGCATTTCCTTATGAATTTTACAGTTTTATTTCTTTATTATCCCCCAGGGCTAACCCATGGTAGTCCCTCCACCAATTCTTATTTATTGAGTAAATGCATGAATTGGTGAATAAGCCAATAAAACAAGCTAACTATCTCATCTCTGAGACCCTTTTAATACTCTGTTTAGTTATGCCAAACCAGCTACCAACAAGAACGACTTTGGATGAGATGGCTAACATGGAATTGGTAGAGCTACACTAGAGTTTATTTAGCTGAGTGCAGCTTTCTCTTATCTTCTTGAGAATTTGGAAGTTCTATTCTTGCTCTGCCCTGATTCTGAAAGCAGTGACCTAGTATACATGGGGTAGCAAGTAGGCCAGCAGATTCTACTCTTCACCTTGAGTCATAAAAGTTAGTATTTTGAATTTTTCACAGTTAGCTTAGTCTTTGTGATAGTAGCTTCCTGTCTTACTTGACCTGTGGGACAAAATCCAGTACAGCAAAGTTCCATATGATTCCTTGCTGCTTGTGATCTGAAATAATAGAATGGATGAGAAAAATCCCTTCATTTTTTTAGTATATATAGATAGAAATTTACCAATACAGAAACAAAGAGTGATACAATTATGTAAGTGCCAAAGATGTAGATGTCATGAGTCAGGGTCAAAAAGTATAAGCTGAATTATTTACATAATATACAGCATATTTTCCATAATTTTTGGCTAATAGCACACAGGCTCAGAAATATACATAACGTATGATAATATCATTAAAATTTAAACTTTCCATGTCAATTAACATTTATTTAACAATATAATGTATAAGACAGATACATAAAAATGCAGCAAGTATGGACCTTGTCTTCAAGAAACCCATAAGGCAATAGTGGAGCTAAGATAAAATACAAATAATTGTGAGAATGCTGGGATAGTTCAGCAGGTTGAGTGCTTGCCTTGCAACTGTGAGGTCTGGGTATTGAATCCCAGTCCTGGCCTGTGCAAACACATATGCTGAACTCTGGCACAACTGGTACCTGACATGATGGTGGTGAAGGTTCTTGCCTCCTATGCAGGAGGCCCCCAATTCATTCATTTCTAACCCCATGCAGCTCCACAGCCACCTGTGTGGAATAAAACAATGTCACAACTAATAATATACAACTATGAAAACTGCTTTGGACCCTTCCCCTTCTCTCTCTCTCTCTTTCTCTCTCTCTCTCTCTCTCTCTCTCTCTTTCTGTCTTTCTCTCTGTCTCTCTCACCTTCTCTTAAAAACAATAAAATAAATCTAAAAATGTCCCAAATAATTGTATGAGAAAAAGTAAATAAGAGAAGTACAAATAATTTTAAAGGAGTTTGAAGAGCAGAAACTAGTTTATGTACCTGAGATTTACGGAAAGGATTGCATTTAGATGGACATGAAGGGAGAGGATTCTGTTTGATAAAGCAATTGAGAAAGAAAGCACAAGTAAAGCTGCAGCAGTGGAAAGTGGGCTACACTTGAGAACAATGAATAGGTGAATGCATTTGGATCATAAGGTACACTGGGAGAAACAGTGGGAAATGAAGTTAGAAAGACAGGGTGGCACCATTTCAGAGGGGTCTAAATAATAGGTGAAATACCCAGATTTTATTTAATTGGAAATGTGGAACCATCGAAAGATTTCAAGGAAAAGAAGAGTAGGTTTGGTACTATGGTTTAAGACAGTTATATACTTGGAACCTATATAATTTTGTTAACCGATGTCACCCCTTTAATAAAAAAAAGACTTTTTAAAAATGTGGACTGGCAGAAATTAGGGTAGAAAGAGAAAAGAAAGGAGAGAATGAGTTGTGACATTATTATAGTACTATAATGCTTGGATTATTGAGAGGGGATTGAAAAGTAGTGTAAAGACATCAGAAATATAGCACAGGGTCCAGATGGGAAACAAATGGCATTTGAGTAATTTGAGCAAGGTTTAATAAAGGGACTCTTCAAAGGTACAAATACCAGGTAATGGGAGAAAAACTGTAGTTCATTGGGATTTGTTAGAGCAGGGACCATCACTACCCCTAGGTCTAAAGTGGTGTAGGGAAAAGCATTATCAGAACCCAGGATACAATTGTGTGGAGCAGGAAGCTTTTAGGAGAGGAAGACAGGCAAGCCTATAACAAGCAAGCCTATAACAAGCAATATATTATGGCCTTATTCTTTTCCCTCCTTCTGGTTTCTTGCTAGGAATCCATTGGCCAAGCATAACTGGAAGCCAGAGATCAAGAGAGCTATTAATGCAAACTGTTTAGGTCAGCCTCCCAAAGTAGGTAGCTGGATGGAGAGTGATTTGAAGGGCAAATGAAAGCAATCCTGTGCAATTATACAGCAATGCAACATACTTGAGATGAGATGCCAAGCAGAATTGAAAATGCAGATTTGGAGCACAGGGGAAGGATCGGGTATGGATAAAAATATTTGAACTGCTGAAGTTTAAGGGTGGATGAGATCAGGGGAAAGACAATAGAAAGAAAGAAAGAATAACTTCATGGGATAAAACTTTCAGAAAATGCAATATTTAGAAGGCAGGAGGATGAGAAGACAGTAAAGAAGATAAGAAGGAATGGAAGGAAACAAAACCCAGAGCAAAGGATGGTGGGCATCAAGGTAAGATCCAGCATCAGGGAGGAAAAAGAGGCAGAAAAACAGACCAAGGCAGAAATATGTTTAAGGAGGGTTGTACAGAAACACTGTCACTAACTCTTTATCAATTCATGGACTTCTGTTACAGTTATGTTTTGGCTTTAGGAAGCTAGGAAAGGGAATGATGGATGATGACTGTGGTTATAGTGAAGGAGTTGAGGGCAGGAAGAAATAATGACATTGTCACTTTTCCATTTAGTTCTATTTTCTTCAGCTAGTCCTCCTGCTTTTCTTCTTTCTGCTCTTCTACCTCCTTTACATTTTTTGAGCATTTATAATGTACTAGACTTTACCTACTTATAGCTTCTTATTTCAAAACAACCAAGTCTGGTAGATATTATATCATATATGAAAGTTTTAGAGAGGTTATGGATCTCACCCATGGTCATGCATTTAGTAAGATTTGGGCTCATTTCCAAAGCCATGCATTTTTCACAATATCAGATACTGTGTTTTACACACAGTAGTTATTCATCAGCTAGTTGAAGAAGAAATAAATGAAGTTGGGCATAAAACCTGGGTTCAAATGCCAGTCTTAATATTAAACGCAGTGCAACCTCTGTTAATAAAGCTTGTTTTTAACTGCTCTGAGAACAATAATGTCATGAAAACATGTTCTTTAAAGAAAGTTACTACATAAATATTAGATGAATAATTAATACTTCCTTATGCAAATGTTGGAGTCAAATAAAATATCTTCTTTGTCAGATCTTTAGAGTAAAGTAGCTTTATCATGTCATGGTTGTGGGTTGTGCCCCAAAGAAATAGATGAATAATTCTAGATGCTTTATTATATGCCATGTTTATTATTTAATTTACAGTATATAAATCAAGATATTGCCTATTACTCATAATACGATCACAATAACATGTGAAATCAGTGACATCTAAGACTTCAGGCCAGAAAATATAGCAGAATCCTGTGCAAATAAGGAATGATGGGACTCCTTTGACAATATTCTTCCCTAAAGAAAAATATAAGCACATATTCTTCCTTTTTGTTGTAGTTGAAAAGTCAGAATTGAGCAATCTGGCCTGTTCTTGAAATGTTTGCCTTAAATAGGAAGTGTTCATATTTTTTTCTTCATCATCCCTGCCAATGCAAATAACACTTAGTCTTCCATTCATGAACTTTTGTTACACTGTTAAGAGAACACCGTCTGTCTACCATGTAACATTTAGTAGTGATTTTGTGATTTCTTTTTTGCATAAAATGCACCAAAATTTCAAGAATTATTGGATAAATATCTTGACCATCTTTTAAAACTTGCCATTTAGCTAGTACATATATTTTCTCATTTTCCCCCTTCTTTACTGTTTCTCTTTAGAAATTTCCTCAATTCTCTGTGGTTCTATGTAGTGCCATCCTTATACTACTTGGGACATATTGTAGATAATTAACATCCACTGACACTTGTAAAGTACAAAAGTGACACATTTTATTATCCTCACAGTACAATCAGAAAAGTGATACCCAGAAATGTTAATTGATTTATGTAGCATTGAGATACATGTGGAATTGGCAGGACCACAGAGTGATTCCATGGCAAAATAACAAGTCCATAACTCTGGAATTCACCAATTAGTCAGACTGTCTTCAAAGCTCTGTACTCATTCGTTACAGAAACAAAATAATTCTCACACCTACCTTTGGATCTACCAATACATATGTTGAAATTGATGTGGCCATAGAGTTGAAAGGTCTCAGGGCCTCTAGATCTCTAGTCTTTTTGTTTGTTTGTTAACAGATACTTCACAGTTAGAGATTAATTCACTTCTGTTTCTTTTATTGCAGATCTCTTGCTAACTTCATGAGGTCTGAGAGAAGCATTAGTAGTCAAGTGAAAGTAAATTTTTCAAGCAAATACTGTTTACATATGATTGAAAAATGAAAATACTAAGAATGTCTGGAGGATTATGACAAATTGAATGTAGTATTAAAATATTAAAGGAAGAAGAAAATTATATCTCCATTGAAGCAGTAGACCTTATATTTGTTGCATGATGAAGGAATGCATTGATTTGATCAAAGATATTCATGTAAAAAGTTTTAGAATATGTAAATGATGTTTATTTTGTCCTGACTTCATAACTCTTCTAAATTATCCACAAGGATAACTTCTGTAATAAACCAACTTATTTTTTCAGAAAACAATTTTTAAAGGGATTGTATCAGGGTATTTTATCTTCAGTGAGAATCTATAGTTATTTAATATAATGCCCAATACAGGCATGGTGAACTTGATGGTTATTTGGGATTTAGACAAAAGTAGACTCTAACCCTAAAAATGGAAAAATAAAATGTAAGGTGAATATAGTAATTTCACTGTTATTTCCAGATGAGTCAATATCATTTTGTTACTATATCAAGCTCATTATAATCATACAAACAAATTGAATTAAAAATGAGTAATTTCAGCTGTCATGCATTATTTAGAGCTAATAACTGTTATGTCTTTGTTTAAACCAACTTTACATATTAAAAAACAGTGCCTTCTGTGTCCAGTCATTGTGTTAGGCACTGGGATTCATTGATATTACTAGACCTCATAACCTCACAAGCTACAGAACTGTGTAGAAAAGATGAAGAACAGCATAAGTTCTAATAGAAAAGAAAGTTAAATTATAAAAGAAATGGGGAATGAAAACTTAGAGATATTTGGAATTTTATCTGAAAAGTTCTTACTATTTTTTCATAGTCCAAAGAAAGTTCATTTACATTTTCTTGTTCATAACTTTCTCCATTCCTGAGGCTGGAATCATTTGAAGATAATCACATTTGATTTAGTGTTGGTAGTGTCTAGAAGTATCTTCTACACATCCCTCTTCTGCATGATTTTTTCAGTAGCAATGCTTGCCTCTTTTACCTCAGAAGGAATATGAACGAACACTGTAAAAGCGTTATCCACCAGGATTACAGTTGACCCTCAAACAACGTGGGATTTAGTGGCACTGACAGCTCCCCAATCAAAAATCTGCATGTAACTTTTGACTTCCCAAACTGTGACATCCACGGTTTCAACCAACCATGGTTGGAAATGCGAAAATACAATTTTGATCCACAGTTGGTTGAATCTGTGCCTTTAAAACCCATAAATATAAAAGACCAACTGTATTTATTAAAAAACAAATGAACAAAAAAAATCCGTGTTTAAGTGAACCCACGCAGTTCAAACTCATGTTGTTCATGGGCCAACTATACAAACATTCCATTTCAGAGCTAGTGAACAAACTTTAGGACATCTACTATAACTAAGGCTTACATCTGCAGACAGGGTTAATATGACAAAGAAAAAAAATATATCACAGAGATTTGGAACTCTTAAGTCTTAAAAATTTTTTAAATTTTCTTTCTAATTCTAAAAATGAGATTAACCTTAAGTGGAGGTGAATCCAAAGTGTTGGTATTAGGAATCAGAATTCAGTATTTGTTCTGCTACTGCGGTTTCCTTCACAATGATTGACAAGAGCAATGTTGAGGAAAGAGAAGCTTTAAACAGGTAGCATCATTAAGCCTTGCATTCCTTTCCATCCTTCTTTGAGGTTTATCTCCTCTTGCAGCATCTTCACCTCTGAGAGGTAAAGGCCTTTTTAAAAATTAAAAAAAAGTGTTGAGGTATTGACATATAACATTATATTAGTTCCAGGTGAATAACATAATGATTTGGTATTTGTATATATTGCAAATAATCACCATAAGAAGTCTAGTTAATATCTGTCACAAGCTATACAATTTTTTTGAAGAAAAAATTTAAGATTTACTCTCCTAGCAACTTTCAAATATGCACTACAATATTGTTATCTATAGTCACCATGCTGTACATTACATCCCATGACTTATTTATTTTATAACTGGAAGTTTGTTCATTTTGACCCCCTTCACCCATTTTTCCCCACTTTCCCAACTTCCCACTATTTTTTTTAAGATTTCACATATAAGTGAGATCATATGTTATTTGTCTTTCCCTGCCTAACTTATTTCACTTAACATAATGCCTTCTAAGGTCCAGTTATTTGTCTCAAATAGAAAGATTTCCTTCTTTTTTTATGGACAAATAATGTTTTGTTGTATATATGTCATAGTTTCTTTATCCATTTATCCTTGATCAACCCCTCAGATTGTTTCCAGTATCTTGGCTATTGTAAATAATTCTGCAATGAACATGGGGGTGCATATATTTTTTTTAAATTAGTGTTTTTATTTTGTTCAGATAAATACCCAGGAGTGGATTACTGGGTTGTATTGTAATTCTGCTTTTAATTTTTTGGAGAAATCTCCATGCTGTTTTCCATAGTGGCTGCACCAAATCACATTCCCACCAAAAGAGCACAAGGGTTCCCTTTACTGCACATCATTGCCGACACTTATCATCTCTTTTTCATAATAGCCATCTTAAAAGGTGTGAGGTGAGATCTCATTCTGGTTTTGATTTCCGTTTTCCTGATGATTAGTGATGATGAGCACTTTTTATGTACCTGTTGGCCACTTGTATGTTTTTTTTTTTCTCTCAAAAATATCTGTTTAGATCTTTTGGCCATTTTTAAATGGAATTATTATTTTTTGCTGTTGAGTTTTATGAGTTCTTTTATATTTTTGGATAATAACCTCAAATATTTGATTTTCAAATACATTTTTTCCATTCAGTAGGTTGCGTTTAATTTGGTTGATTGTTTGTTCTTATGCAAAAAATTCTCACTTTTGAAGTGTAGAACAGACATAGGCCTGGGAGGAGTGAATCAGAAATTAGTTATTAATAACTTGTGGAACCTCAGGTTAGTTTCTGATTTTTTTGGGGGGGGAGGTGTATAATTTTCCATATCTGTAAAATAAGAGCTTGAATCAGATTTCTAATATCCCATTTCACTTAAAAATGCCATATTGGGCTGGAAGAGAAAAAAGGTGGCGGCATGAAAGGAGAACACCGATAACTGCCTGGGAAGGGACTTGTGAACAGAGGGGAATCCACAGGGAAACCCTGAGAAGCAACCACAACTAAGAGAACCACACAACGCAGAACAACACCCAAAGGTTAGAGAAAAAAGGGGAGAGCGGGAGAGGGAAGGGGAAGCAGCGGTTCGGGGACAGAGACTTGGAGCGTGGCCTGGGGCTGGCAAAAACAAAGGGGGATTGGGGGACTACGATCAAAGTGGAGCTGGATCGAGGGCGGGCTGGAAGCCGAGACCTAGGGAGCGTGGAATCCCCACAAGACTGTGGACAATTTAACATCTGAACTCAAGGGACAGCACGTAGTGCCCTAATCAGATCACAGAGCCCAAAGTGGATCAGGGACTGTGGAGCAGGGCGGCTGTACTTCCTGGCAGGCTGGGTGAGAGCAGGGCACCAGCCCACAATAGCTCAGCACCCCTGATTTACGGAGGAGATTTGACTGTGAGGGAGCGCCTTCTGAAGACAGGGCTCTTGGAGTGAGGGCTGGGGCTTGAGTGGGCATAGCTGCATTGGACGTGCTTGGAGTGAATCCGGCGGTCTCAACAGAGCCGGGAGCATAGAGCGGCTGCCGCCCGAGCTACGGCCTGTGCGCGCAGGGCTTTCAGCGCCCCGCCCACCAGGCCTCTGCGGCGCTGCTGCCAGTGCGCAAGTGTGAAACTGGGCTTTCAGCGCCCTGCCCACCAGGCTGCTGTGGCACTGCTGCGTGCGCGCACCCGGGCTTTCGGCGCCCCGCCCACCAGGCTGCCCAGCACTGCAAGTGCACAACTGGGCTTTTGACGCCCTGCCCTCCGGACTTTTGTAGCATCACTGCCTACTCACCAGCGTGCAACTGGGCTTTTGGCGCCCTGCCCACCAGGCTGCTGCAGCACTGCTGCCTGCTCATAATTGCACAACTGAGCTTTCGGCGCCCTGCCCACCAGGCAGCTGGGGCGCTGCGGCCCACACGCATGGCTGGGCTGCCGACCAGGACACTGCGGCATCATTGCCTACGCGCGGGACTGTGCAGCCAGCCAGGGCCTCTGCCAGGCCCCAGCCCATCCAAGTACTGCCCTTCGGGAGCAGCTTACAGATACAATTGAAGGAGGGGCAGCCAGGCAGAGCTCCTGCACCCCGCCCGCACTGAAACACCAGCCCCCCTGCTGAAAGAGGAATCTGCTATTGTGTCTCAGGCCCACCCTAGCTCCTACTCACATGCCACCACCCCTGGCCACACCTTTACTACTCTGCTATCTAACAGCTAAGACAGCAACCTGAAGTGCCCCAGGACACAGAAACCGTCTGCTTCCCCCAACCCTCTCTCAAAATCTCCTTCTCCCACAACTGAGCCCAAAAGAAAAAATAAAGAGAAGCCCATCTGATAGGCAACCCCCCAGAGGGAAAACAGACTCATGTGTAAAGCAAAAAGAACCACATCAAACACAATGCACACCTCAGAATCCAAAGTCCCTCCAGAAGATCAGGGGCATTCTTTAGTAAAGGACCTTGCACACTTTGAATCAAATCTAAGTGAAACAGCATTCAGGACTGCATTAATCAAGACACTCAGAGAGCTCACTCAACGCTGGCAAAGTACCCAGACACAGATAAATGACCTCAACAAGAAATTTTCTGAGCAAAATGAGTACTTTATCAATAAAATTGAGAAGCTAGAGCAGAACCAAAAGGAAGTCCTTGAAATAAAAGGCATCACGGGAGAGCTGAAAAAAGAACTGACCAGCATAGGAAATAGGGCTGACCAGCTAGAGAAGAGGATGAGTGAAATCGAAGATACAAACATGGAAATGTCACAGAGGGAAGAAGAAAGGGAAAGGAGGACCAAGAAATATGAAAGAGCTCTACAAGAACTTTCTGACTCCATCAGAAAGAACAATATTAGAATAATAGGGGTACCAGAAGGAAGCGAGATGAAATCTTCTCAGAGTCTACTAAAACAAATAGTGGATGAAAATTTCCCTAACCTGTGAAAGGAATTACAGCCCCAAATCCAAGAGGAAATCAGAAGCCCTAACTACCTAGACCCTAGCAGATCTTCTCCAAGGCACATTGTTCTGAAGATGACAAAAATCAATGACAAAGAAAAAATCCTCAAGGCTGCCAGGGAAAAACAAAACATAACTTTCAAAAGAAAACCTATCAGGCTGTCACCAGACTTCTCAGCAGAAACTCTGCAAGTCAGGAGGGAGTGGAGCCCAATCTTCAAAATATTAAAAGAGAGAAATTTCAAGCCAAGGATTAACTTTCCAGCAAAATTAACCTTCAGATATGAAGGAGAAATCAAGGCCTTTAGAGATTTACAGAAGCTGAGGGAATTCTCCAGCTCAAAACTGGCACTCCAAGAAATACTAAAGGAGGCTAATTGTCCTGAATCAAGAAATCAAAATAAATGGAGAAAAGTTGGGACAACAAAAAATAAAAAGGAAAGAAGAAATGGATACAGGATATCCTCATATATCAATCATCACCCTGAATGTAAATGGACTGAATTCACCAATAAAGAGGCACAGGGTAGCAGACTGGATTAAAAAACAAAGTCCAACCATATACTGCCTACAAGAGACACACCTCAGCCACAGAGACAAACATAGAATCAGGGTAAAAGGATGGAAAAGAATACTCCAGGCAAATGGCACTCAGAGAAAAGCTGGAGTGGCCATACTGATTTCTGATGAAAAAGACATGAGGATAAAAAAAAAAATAAGACATAAACATGGACATTACATCTTGATAAAAGGGACAATACAACAAAAAAACATCACACTCATCAATATATATGCTCCGAATCAGGAAGCACCAAAATTTATAAAGCAACTACTAACAGAACTAAAAGGAGAATTTGACAAAAATACAATTATAGTAGGGGATCTAAACACCCCCCTGACAACATTGGACAGATCATCCAAGCAGAAACTAA
>PVKE010051149.1:0-10728 GCA_004027555.1 Craseonycteris thonglongyai
CATTTCAGATAGTATGTGTGGTCAGCCTAGTTTTGTTTGACTCAGTCCCCACACAACAATGGTCATCTCTCTATTACAAGCTTGTTATGATTACTAGCACAGAGTTTAGCACTCAAAGGTTTATTGACTTTTTATTGACATGAATAAAAGAAAGTGAAAGTAATAGAACAAATAACAACAACAAAAAGGGTAAGGACCTATGAAGAAAATAATGTCTCCCTTAATACAAGACTATTTGGAAATACATTGTTAAAAAGCATAGAAAGCCAAAAGTTGAAGCAGGTTATACCTCTTGCATAATGTTTTCTCAGCTATCACGGAAGGTCAGCTATGAAAGAAGTTAGAAGGGTGTACATAAGAACATTCTTCAAATTTTTATTTATATATATATATTTAGGACTTACTTCTTTATATACACAAATACTAACATATATACACCACATTCACCATCCCTGTTTCTAATAACCCCTTCTTTTCAATTCCATTAATAGCTCTGTTTCCTCGCTGATAAAAATTAAAAGTTAAGGATAGAAGCTTTTTTTTTTCAAACCAAGGAAAGAGAAGTAGGAAAGATTTGAGCAAGAAATAATCTAGTCCAATGGTTCTCAAAAAGATCAGTGTGAATTATTCTCAGCTGGAGAAGTATGTTAAAGTACAGATGCTCAAAATTTTTTCCTAGAGAATTCACATTTTAAAGCTACCATGGAAGATTTTGCCATAGGCAATTAGTGGAGAAATACTGATCTCACTACACCTTGCCATATCTGAACTTATTTTTAAAAACCATATACAAGGTAAAAAAAAAAAAAATAGGGGAAGCCAGGATGGCTCAATGGGTTAGGCGCTCACTTTGCAGCCCAAGGGACCGAGGATCAAATCCTGGCCCCAGCCCGTGTGGACCCATATGCTGAACTGGGGAGTATGCCCAGTTCAGTTCTCACCGGGGGGAGACCCCAGCCCAGTTCCTGCCCTGTGCAGCCCCGCCCACCTGTGGAATGAAACTATGTGGAAAAACCGATGATGTGCAACTATGGAGACTGTTCTGGGCCATCCCCCTTCTCTCTGTCTCTGACTCTGTATTTCTCTCTCTCTCTGTCAAAAACAATAAATAAATATTTTAAATATATGTGTGTGTGTGTGTGTGTGTGTGTGTGTGTGTATAATTTAACAAGTGTTGTAATAGTTGCCTATATATTTTAAAATTTATACTTCAATTTGTTTTGGGGTTTTTTTGCAATAGAATAGTATCATAACCACGTATTTAAAGAAACCCAATGGAAGCCTTTCTGTACTGAAAATTTATCACTTGATTTATTTGTTGAATGAATCCAGATTTTCATACCTGAGTTCACTTGCTAGGAAGAAATGTTCTCCCTGTTGTCTATCTAAGTGCTTCACCCATTCTGTGGTTTACATGGAACTATTTACAGAAACAAATAAGTAGAGTTGAATGTTAATTCAAATTGGACTAAAGGACTGCAAAAACTGGTAGGACAAAAGTAAAAAAGCTCTATCCTCTGTGTGGAAAAAAGAAATAAGTAAAAGAGAGGATGTTAACACCAAGGGAAACATTCTGCAACGTCTGACAATTAAGGTCACAAACTCACCATCTTGCAATTACATTGACATCACTGTACAATCTCTTTAAGGTTTTATAACCTTGTCATATCAGTGTCTCACAGCTGCATTCATGTGGAAGTAAGGCAGTATCTTACAAAGCGGTATTCATTATTTTGTTGCATGTTTTCGAGTGTCAGTGCAAAAATATTGGGGCTTGAATTAGAGCAATGAATAAACATTAAATTTCTTGTTAACACTGGCAAAAGTAGAAATGAAATTGGGGACATGTTAGTCCAAGTTTAGGGAAATACTGCCATAAAAAGAAAAAAAAAGACAAAGTGTACAAATGGATTAAACATTTTTCTGAGGAGAGAGAAATTATCTGATAAAGAGAGGTCAGGGCAGCCAGTAACAAGCAGAACTGACAAAAACATTGCAAAAATCCATCAAATTGTGTTTTGTCCCGCACAACAAGAGCTGTGGGATGCAAAGGTGACACAGGGTTAAGAAAGACAGTAGACAAGAATAGATTGAAAGAAGGGCCAAAGAACTCAAGCCTCAAGGACTGAGCCTCAAGGACTGAGCCCCGAATTGGGGCAATGCATAGTTTTTATTAGCTATTGTATAAGGAAGTTAAACTTTAATCCCAAGGTCTGTGAACTCTGTGCCTGGCAATGGTTTTCCTGAAAGTCCTCATTGTATTCCAACATATACTATGCTTTCATACACATGTACAATCCCAGTGGACAAAGTCATTGTTTAGAAACCATCTGATAAGGGAGAACAATTGATATCATTCCATCAGGTCTCAGCTTTCCGAGATGCTCCCTTCAAGGAAGCTTTACGGAAATCTTTCCTTCGGGTCTCAGCTTTCTGAGACACTTCCTTGTGATGTCATGAGATTGGCTAAAGGGAGCAAACAGTTTTACAGCTGCAAGGCAACATTTCCACCTTTTTGTAATTGTAACAGGATAAACACAGACTTGGCAGTTTCTTGATCTATGGCACTTTAAAGGGCTTGTTGTCCAGATCTGAGGACTAAACAGAACAAAAAGAGAATAATTAACAGGGGTGCTATTGCACCCACAATTCCTTCTTAGTGTAGGGTGACCAGATGTCCCGCTTTTGGCGGGACAGTCCCGATTTGTAACAATTTGTCCCGCGTCCCGCGGCGTTTTAAAAAAGTCCCGATTTTTGGAAAGAATGCACGACAAGCTAGGGAATGGCAAGAGATAGACCAAATTTTTAATCAAGAACCTTACCACCCCCCTCCCAGTCAATGGTGTCCTGCTTTACCAATGTTAAAATCTGGTCACCTTACTTAGTGTCTTTACCCAAGTGAAGGGGTTCAAAGTACAAAGACTCTCGGCTGCCTTGGAGAGTATCTCCTCTCCAGGGAAGAGCTGGAACTTGGCAAAAGACGTTTGCTCCACTTCTTGTTGTAATTGTAGGATATCTATAGTAAGATCGGGAGCATGTCCCAGGAGATGAACTCGTACCTCAGGAGATGAACTCGTACCTCAGACCAATGGGTACATGTTTGATTGTAAGAAAAATGAGCTACACAGCAATTGAAAACATTCCAATCACATTTTAAAGTAATCATAGTTTGGAGATTTTCTAATTGGTCTCTGAGAAAGACAACAGTTGTCTCTAAATCAGCTAATCTTATGCTGATTTTTTGATCAATTTTAATTTGTTGATTCCAGGTTTTAATAACATTTTCATGCCATTCTTGTACAAATTGGGTAGTCTGCACAGCTTGATGTAATGTTACCCCAGAGATAGCAGCAACAGTAGTTATTGCTATAAGTCCCATAATGGCTGCAATTAAAAGACCAATAAATCTTTTAGTCCTGTGTAAAATCTTATGAAGGAGCTGTAGGACAATATGAACAGTTGGGGAGCCTTCTCACCTAGGAGCTTGGACGGGGAGCCATAAACCTCGTCTCCTTCTTAAAATCATAACTTGATCATGGGAGGCATTATAAATTGAAGAGTTAACACAGGTATACATATGGAAATGAGAACATTTCACTAATTTTGCATTCTGATTAATGGTGAGAGTTAACACCAAGAAAACAAAAGGCATTTTAAGACAAACTTGCAAATAAAATGTTTTTGTTTTTTCAAACTGGAAAGCATGTTTGTGGCCATTTCTTTTTGTATAATTCCCTTTACAAATCTTATTTTCTCCAAGGCTTAAGGTCACTTTCCATAGTTTTTTGAAATAGACCCCAGATGGGTTTGATCATTCTAAATTGAGGTGGGGCAAGAGGCCTATCTTTCCAAAAGATAGAAATATTAACTGGTGAATTAATAACTTAGGGAAAGTCATAATCCAGTACCTGCCATCTCATCAATTGAGGTTCAGAACATTTTAATAAAGAGCAGGCATGGACTACAGCCCCATAATGACCCCAGTCGACTATAGTTCCATGAGAAATATTAAATAATACCTGATCTAGGCTTCCTTGACATTCTTCCCAATGAATATGAGATTGGGCATCAATTCAGTTATTATTTTGGGAACAGGGAGGAATGGGGGGAGGAAAGCTGCAAGTACTTAATTCTTGTGCTTGAATTCCTTTCCCAGTAATCATGAACAGATCTTTGTAAGTGTCATTTTCTTTTCCTCTGTGAATTACCCAGGCTTGGTCAGAAAGAGGAAGACACAGGAGGATGGGACCAATACAAAGGGGTGTATATAAGTATCCTAGAGAAATATGACCAGAGAGAGTAAAGTTTCATCCCTCCTCCTCAGGAAATTCTGGACCTCTCTGATCCTCTTGTGTAGGGAAACAAGAACTGTCATTAATATAAATTAGAGGATCATCATTCCAATTTATAGGAGTTAATAGTTGAGGGTTGGGCAAATAGGCCCAATAACTAAAATTGTCAGCTGTAACACCAAGTCAGAGATAACTTAAAACCAAGAGGACAACCAACATAGATACCAGCATACTGGTGTCAGATTTATGAATCCCTTTTTCAAGCAATCTGGATTCAGCCATTTGGGACAATTTTTTAGTTGTCCCCAAGTGAGAAGTTGGGCATTCTTCCTTCAAAAATTTTGGGTGGTGGTTATGGGCACAGGACTGGGGGCATTCCTGTGGAGTTTCCAGGAACAAGACATCTCGATCATCAGAGGTTCCATAGTCCCCATGAATGGGTCCAACCAGGAGTGTCTTCTCTTCTGTGGGATGCTGTTCATGATATGGTTTGGCACATCAGCCAGGTATCCACAAAGGCCGTTTTTTTGGACCTGGGGAAATACAAGCAAAACCTCATCTCTATGTCAATAAAGTTCCTAGATACCATTAATTAGTTTGGATATCCTCCCACCATATATTAGGAACATTTTCCATAGGCTTTGGATTTTGATGAATATTGAAATGCCTCTCGGTGGCTGTATGGCTGAGATGAGCCTTGGTATCTGAGCCAGATGAATTTTAAAAATTTAAAGTAAACATAGCCTTAGCTAATTGTCTCTGTGGGGGTTCCCATGTATATCCCCCTTTTTTGTTTTTGTAACTGTTTCTTTAGGGTGGCTTTAGCACATTCAACAATAGCTTGACCCTGTGTGTTGTAGGGAATTCCTATGGTATGGGTAATACACAAGGTGGCACAGAAGTGTGCAAATTTGGAGCTAGGATATGTAGGACCATTGTCTGTTTTAATGTTACCAGGGAGGCCCATAATAGAAAAGCAAACAAGTAAATGACGAAAAGCATGTGCTGGAGTTTCACCAGTCTAGGCAGTGAGTGTAAGTCAGCCATAGGCAGTATCAATAGTAACATAGACAAAAGATAACTTTCCAAAGATGGGGACGTGAGTAACATCCATATGTCAGATAGCATTGGGCGTGAGACCATCAGCATTCATGTCTTCAGGGCATTCCTGTGGAGCATGAATAATTTGGCAAGTAGTGCAGGTTTGAATGATCTGCTAAGCCTGTTTGTTAGTTATAGGAAAGTGAGAATGGAACCCACCAGCATTTGCATGAGTCAAAGAATGAGAATGAGTGGCTTCTGTAATGTGAACATTACCAAATAAGGAATCAGCAAGGGCATTGCCATAAGTCATAGGACCAGGTAAGTTAGTGTGTGCACGAATGTGCATAATAAAGAATGGGTGTTGACAATTTCTGACCATTTGTGAAAGCCAATTAAATAATAACTGTAGAGGCAAATTATGATTAGAAGAAAGAGATGCTGTCTCAATATTTTTTACAGTATGAACAACATAGGCAGAGTCATAGACAATATTTAAATGTTCCTGAAATGTTTGTAGAGCAGTCAAAACTGCCACCAATTCAACTTTTTGAGCCAAGGTGCAATTGGTTTGTACTAATGTGTGACCTTTATCATTTCCATTATTGGATCCATCATGGAAACCATCAAACCCTGAGGAATAGGGGTTTGGCAAAGTTTTTGAGATAAAATCCAATTAGTCTTTTGTAAAAATTGAAATGGTTTATTTTTTGGATAATGGTTATCAATGAGCCCATAGAAATCACTAAGAGCAATCTGCCAAAAACTCAGAATGAGTATTTAAATATGTTATTTGTTGTTTTTTTAATTAAACTATAATAAGGCTGGGCTCCTGTCCCTTTAAATGGAGAACTCTAGTACAAGCTTGTGAAATAAGTTCTGCTCTTAATTCTACATAACACACAAGCGATCTAACAAAATTGTTAGGCAGGAAAAGACATTATACTGAATCTTATTGTTGAACAATTTCCGCTGTAGGAGAATGTGCAGTAGAAAAAATTAAAATCTGTAAGGGTTGGGGGCGTCTATACGTTGAATTTGTGCCTTTTGGATTTTGTTCTCTGCTAATTCTAACTCCTTGTTAGCGAGAGTAGTTAGGGTGCAGGGGCTATCCAATTGAGGGGGTGCCCACAAGAGACCAAATAAATTACTGAGAGTATAAGTGGGAATGCCTAAGGTAGGACATAACCATTTAATGTCTTCTAGCAATTTTTGTAAATCATTTGAAGCATTAATTTGATCTCTCCTTATCTGAACCTTTTGAGGTCGAATAGACTTGTGGTCCACAACCATTCCTAAATATTGGACTGGTGCTGTGGTTTGAATTTTATTAGGAGCAATATGAAGTCCAACCAAAGCAAGTTGTATTTTAAGTAATTTAAAGTGTGATTGTAGGGAAAGCTGGGATGGCTCAGTGGGTTGAGTGCTTGCTCTGAAGCCCGGAGGACTGAGGATCGAATCACGACCCTGGCCCATGCGGACCCACATGCTGAACTGAGGTGTGTCCCCAGTTCAATTCTTGCCGGCGCAGCCCCATGCCCACCTGTGGAGTGAAACATGGAAAACTAATGTCGACTATGGAGACTGCTCTGAGCCCTCCCCTTTCTCTCTGTCTCTCTCTGTCTCTGTGTCTCTCTGTCAAAAATCAATAAAATAAATCTTTAAAATATGATTGTAAACATTCTATGGAGGAGGTGGCACATATAATGCTATCCATATAATGAATAATGTAACAATCTGGGAAATTTGTTCTAACTGGTTGAAGAGCTCTGGCTACAAAAAGCTGACATACTGTCAGGTTATTGAGCATCCCCTGGGGAAGAAATTTCCATTGATATATTTTTAAAGGTTCCTTATTAATAGTTGAATGAATGGAAAATGCAAATCAAGTACAATCTTGGGGGTGCAAAGAGATTGTATAGAAACAGTCCTGTAAATAAAAAACTATCAAAGGCCAATTTTTTGGAATCATGGAAGGTTGTGGGAGCCCTGGTTGCAAGGAGCCCATTAGCTCAATGATGGCATTAATAGCTCAGAGATCAGTGAGCATTCGCCATTTTCCTAATTTTTTCTTAATGACAAATACTGGAGAGTGCCAGGGACTAGTAGAAGGTTCTATATGATCTTGTTCTAATTGGGTCTGTACTAGTTCTTTTAAATCCTCCAACTTTTCCTTAGAAAGGGGCCACTGTTCTATCCAAAGAGGCTTATTTTGTGTTGGTTTAAGGGCTATGGGGATCTGTAGCTGTGCAACAGTGGCCCCTGCAAAAAAAGGTGCTTGTGTCTCTGTCTGATATTCCAATCCCTCTTGTCCGTGTTGGGACAGGGGCTGAATAGGCTAATTCCCTGATTAAATTTTTCTAAACTTTTTCTGGCTGATATCCCATTTGATTCATAATTTTTTTACTCTGAGAACTATATTGTCCATGGGGGTATCCAAATTTTTGCTTTCCATTGTGTAAGTAAATCTTGACCCCATAAATTAACAAGAATGTTAGCAAAATAGGGTTGTAAAAAATATTGTTGCCCTCAGGTCCAAGGCAGGGAAGAACGCGGACACTCTGATGAAAACCTGAAGCTTGACTTACCCCCTTAATGTTAATTCTAGGTTCTTGTACTTTTCAATTTGTTGACTATTCCTGTGAAGTAATTACAGAAACATCAGCACCTGTGTCTAAAAGTCCTTTACATTTTTTACCTTGTATTTCAATTTGGTAAATTAGGCAAATTCCTGAAAATTTTTCTGCTAGAAAAATATTTGCCTGTCCTATATTTCCAAATTCTCTAGTCCCTCTTTTTTGACTTCCTCTTTTTCCTCGTGGAGTATATGGGAGAAGCGATAATTAAGCAATTTGTAACCTCCTTTTTTGCTGGCCAGGGAACTGTTGAGGATGTTCTAATTTGAATTTATCCCTCATAATCAGAATCAATGACATCCATGTAGACAGTGACCCCATTGGATATTAAGTTACAGTGACCAAGGAGAAGTCTGAATGTATCTGGGGAGAATCGGTCCAAAGAGACCAGTAGCCACATGGACAGGGGGCTCTGCAGGAAGTAACAAAGTATCTTGAGTGGAGCAAACATCTACAGTGGCATTCCCCTCTGTGTCAAGACTTAATTGTTGTACAGTAAGTCTGGAGGAGACAGACTGAGTCATATATGCCTCAGTTGTTGTCAGAGCCTGGGAATGGCCCCGTGTCCCATTTTCCTGAATCAGAATGCCATTTTTATGAAAAATTGTTCTACATTCAGAGGCCTGATGTTTTCCTTTTTTACATTTGGGGCATAATCCAGGTTGTTTAGGTCCTGAAGAGTAGGACATATTAAATGGTAGGAATCTGATTTTATTTTTCTTTAGGCATTCTTTTTAAGTATGGCCTGATTTTCTACAATTATAGCAATTACCAGTAAATTTAGTATGTCCTATTTTTAATCCTGTCATGGCTTGGGCTAACGTGGCAGCTTTAAATTGTTCTGTTCCTACTCCTTGACATAAATGTATATACCCCGTTGTGTCTGTCTTTCCCTTCATGGCTCCTGTAGCCTTTTTACAGTCCTCATTAGCATTATGTATAACTATATCAACTGCTTGTAAATTGGTTACTTGTGTACTAATAGTATCCCGTAACTGAGCAATATTCAGAATAGGGCTCTCAAGAACCTTGTAAGATTTTTTGAAAAAACATTGGGGCTTAACCATCAGTTTCTATTTTTCCCATGCCAATAAGTAAATTCTTCATAGTTGATCAATAGCCTGACATCTAGTCTTATTTCATTTTGAGTATCAGTCTAATTGTCATTTCCTAATAACTGATCTTTGGTATTGGCAAAATTATGAGCCTGATTATGTCTACCTTGAATTTCAGCATTATCTATTCACAATGTTTTATTTTATTTATTTTTTATTTTTGTTATTTTTCTTTAGAACATATTTTTATTACTTTGAAAGAAACTTTGGAATTGAATCAAAAAATTTATGGGGGAGATCCAAGATGGCGGCATTAGAGGAGAACACCGATAACTGCCTGGGAAGAGCCTTGTGAACAGAGGGGAATCCACAGGGAAAACCCTGAGAAGAAACCTCAACTAAGAGAACCACACAACGCAGAACAACACCCAAAGGTTAGAGAAAAAAGGGGAGAGCGGGAGAGGAAAAGGGAAGCAGCGGTTCGGGGACAGAGACTCGGAGTGCGGCCCGGGGCTGGCAAAAACAAAGGGGGATTGGGGGACTATGGTCAAAGTGGAGCTGGATCGAGGGCGGGCTGGAAGCCGAGACCTAGGGAACGTGGAACCCCCATAAGACTGTGGACAATTTAACATCCGAACTCAAGGGACACCACGCAGAGCCCTAATAAGATCACAGAGCCTAAAGTGGAACAGGGACTGTGGAGCAGGGTGGCTGCACTTCCTGGCGGGTGGGGTGAGAGCAGGGCACCAGCCCACAACAGCTCAGCACCCCTGATTTACGGAGGAGATTGACTGTGAAGGAGCGCCTTCTGCAGACAGGGCTCTTGGAGTGAGGGCTGGGGCTTGAGTGGGCATAGCTGCATTAGACATGCTTAGAGTTAATCCAGCGGTCTCAACAGAGCCGGGAGTATAGAGCTGCTGCCGCCAGAGCTACGGCCTGTGCGCACAGGGCTTTTGGCGCCCTACCCACCGGGCCTCCGCAGCGCCGCTGCCAGCGTGCTACCGGGCTTTCAGCGCCCCGCCCACCAGGCCAGCCCACACCCCTGCTTGCTCGCCAGAGCGCAGTTGGGCTTTTGGTGCCCTGCTCACCAGGCCGCTGCGGCACCGCTGCCTGCTTGCAAGTGCACGGCTGGGCTTTCGGCGCCCTGCCCACTGGGCCGCTGCGGCGACGCGGCCTGCTCGCTGGTATGCTAGAGGTCTTTTGGTGCCCGGCTAGCCAGGCCGCTGCAGCGCCACTGCCTGCGCCCGGGACCAGCTTTCGGTGCCCTGCCCAATGGGCCGCTGCAGCGCTGCTGCCTGCTTGGGAGTGCGTAGCTGGGCTTTTGGCATCCCGCCCACCGGGACCCTGGGGCATTGCGGACGGCATCTGCAACTTGGCTGCTGGCCAGGTCTCCATGGTGTCATTGTCTGTGCGCGGGACAGCGCGGCCGAGCAGGGCCTCTGCCAAGCACCAGAACATCCAAGTGCTGTCCTGCGGGCATGGCTTACAGAAACGATTGAAGGAGGGGCAGCCAGGAGGAGGAAAGACCAGAGCTCCTGCGCCCCGCCCAAACTGAACCACCAGCCTCCCTGCTGAAAGAGGAATCTGCTATTGTGTCTCAGGCCCACCCTAGCTCCTACTCACATGCCACCACACCTGGACACACCTTTACTACCCTGCTATCTAACAGCTAAGACAGCAACCTGAAGTGCCCCAGGACACAGA
>PVKE010051150.1:0-10727 GCA_004027555.1 Craseonycteris thonglongyai
CTTAAGCAGAAATATCAAAACACAGCAGTTCAAATGTATTATTTAGAATCCTGGAGGTAAGTACCAAAACACTCAGCCAAAAGTGATGAAAGTAGTTGCCTGGGGTGAAGAAAAACATGGCAAAATCCTTGAGGAAAGAGATAGTATCCACCAGACAAGTGAAAGACACTGGATCTTGTTTAAAAATAATATAATAGGGGAAGCTGGGATGGCTCGCTTTGCAGTCCCGGAGCCCAAGGATCGAATCCCAGCCCCGTTCCTGCCCTGCGCAGCCCCGTGCCCACCTGTGGAGTGAAACTATATGGAAAACTAATGCTGTCAACTATGGAGACTGCTCTGGGCCCTCCCCCTTCTCTCTGTCTCTGTCTGTCTCTCTGTCAAAAAAACAAAAATAAATCTTTAAAAATAATATAATAATCTGTACCTTTACAACAATGTTTCTGGTGTTTATCTCTGCAAAATGGATTTGTATTTTTGTCTTCTTGCCCTGCTTCTATAAAAGTACTGATAGCGAAATAATCAAAATTGTTATTACCATCCCAATAGTTAGTGGTTACAAAATACTGCTTCCTGAACACTGTTCTGTGCAGTTTACATGTGTTAGTCCTATGAGATACTATTATCCAAATGTTATAGATGAGGAAACAGACATGAGTTAAGGGACTTTCCCTTGTTTGCACAGAACTTGAACCTAGACAGTCTGGCTCCAAAGTCTACACTCAGTCTATGTTAATCAGGACTCTGGTTGTAAGTGTCAGAAACCCAAATTAAACTACCTCAAGTAAGAATGGAAATTTCTTAACCCATGTAAACAAATTGTATAAAGAGAGGAGTAGTGTTTTCAGAGTTAACTGGATTGAGGGACTTGAACTCAGTTTCTGATTCTTGTCTAAGTTCCTAAGTCTAGATGTTAGCCTTGTTATCTAAGGGTCCTTCCTCCAAGTGCCAAGGTCTATGGGTCCCAGAATCTCTAGGGTAATCACCTAACAAGCTACAAGTAGAATTGAAAAATAAAGAGAATGCAACAATGATATATCACTAACACCTATCAAAATGGCTAAAATAAAAAAAAATTTAAAAATGACACCACCAAATGCTTGCAATGATGTGGAGCAACAGGAACTCCCATTCACTGCTGGTGGGAATGTGAAATAGGACAGCCACTTTGGAAGACAATTTGGTAGTTTCCTTATAAAACTAAACATAACTTTACTATATGATCCAGTACACACGTTTATAGCAGCTTTATTCATAATTGCTAAAATTTGGAAGCAATCAAGATGGCCTTTGATATGTGAATGGATAAACAAACTGGTCCATCCAGACAATGAAACATTATTCAGTGCTAAAACAAATGAGCTATTGAAATCAGAAGTCAGCACACTACAGCCCATGGGCTAAATCTGGCCCCCAGCTTGTTTTGTACATAAAGTTTTACTGAAATACTAGGCACAAGGAACATAAAAAGAAATGAGCTATGAAGCCGTGGCATTACATGGAGAAATCTTAAATGCATACTGCTAAGTGAAAGAAGACAATTTGACAAGGCTCCATACTGTATGATTCCAATTACATAACATTCTGGAAAAGGTAAAATGCTCTCTTGTAGTTTCGTGAAACGAACCTTGAGGAAAACTCTTGAGTGCATCACTGATGGTCATGTGCTCACTCCTGGCACTGTGCCTGTGGTCAGGAGAATGGGATACGCCGCCAGGTTTCTGTCGTCACGTGCTCATTACTGTGGCTTGGAGGGGTGGGGGCAGGAATGGGCATAGCTGGGTGTCCCTTTAGCAGCCTCACCAGATTCACCTGATTAGAGTGAAGGAGGGAGAGCTCTCCAAAGCAGGGAACGGACAGAGGAGAGTGGTGCTCTCATCAGAAAGAGGAGGAAAAAGTGCTACGTGGATAAAAGCAAAACAACAACAAAAAAACACAATGGCTACACCCTTGCTTGTAATATTATGTATTTAAAAGTTCTCTTTTATTTGTTTTTAAAAAGGAAAAGGACATTTATCATTTTCCAGCTTATAAAACGTGGTATAATTGAGAAGGAGAGAAAGTCAGTGGGAAAACCAGGGGGTGAGAAGCAGAAAGAAGAAAGAAGAGAACTTAAGAAGGGGGCACTAAAAACCAAAAGACATGGCCTTTCCTACCATGTACCCCAACATTAAGTTTATAAAATTTTATCTATATAAACTGGAGTAATTTTATTCTTTAAATCATATTTTTATAGACAAAGCCACAAATATGAGACACAGTTCTAGCCAATGAGGTGGGAGGCCGTGTCCTGTGAGACTTCCAAGGAAGTCAGCTTCTTGGTCGGATAAGGATCTTCCTCTCCTGTAGTGCAGACCTTAGATCTAGATGTACAGCAGCCATCTGGCAAGAAGACAGAAGCCACACACTAACGATGGCAGGAACCTGTGTCCCTAGTGGCACTGGGGAAGCACCTTCCCAGCCCTAGACGTCCTACTTCCGGACTTCTTTTATATGAGAAAACAATCCCAAACTTTCTTGGTTAAGCCACTGCACTTAGGTTTCTATTACATGCAGTAGAACACTGATATCTTAAATAGTACAAAGAGTTAACATCACTTTTATCACTATCTGTAGAAGTTAGAAGTTATATATTTGTATTACAAACACAAAACCCTCTCACCATTTTCCACGTAGGACCAACTGTATGTATTTAAGACATCTGATTAAGGGTACAGAGTGGCTGTGGGAAGCCATTTGGTATAAGAATCAAAACTAAGATTTTGACTGGATCAATAACATTCTCAACTAAATAACTACACAAGTTAAACTTCACCCCAGTTCCTGATTTTTATAAAACATATGTAATAGCATGGCTTTATTTTAAAATAGGCACAATTTCTTTCTATGAATTCCTACTATTTATTCTCATTTAATTCTGTGTGTAAATGTATAATTTAATCAATGTACTTCTAATACTAACAAGTAATAAAAACCATATCATTTCTCATTAACCTTTTATTTTTAACTTAGTTTTACAATAAACAGAAAAGTAGATCATTAAAAAAATACCATAACTGTCAATTTAAAATTTTAAGAGAGGTTCTTATTAAACAAAGCAGTAATAGTATATCCTACATTTACATCTTTATGTGTGTATATAGGAACTGTGTACAAAGTGCTTTTTAAACTATAAAGTAAGATTTTGGACTAGAATATGAATAGTTATCCCTAAGAGTTAGGTACCTCCGACTGCTTGTAATGAATCACAACTGCTTACATTCTTAATTAGCATTTTATTTCTTCATATACTAAGAGAAAAGCCACCGTTTTCTGATACTGGTATTTAATTTTTGAAAATATCCCTGATCCACAGGTCTAGATTTTATTTTTACATATAATTTAGTTACTTGCTTCATTTTTTCCCTTTAAATACATAGAGGACAGTTTTTAAAAAACAAGTATTAGTAGATGTTTTTAGATTGACACATTTTAATTAAGATGGGATTAAAAAATAAAAAACACATTACATGAAATAAAAAATAAGGAAAAAGGTCTTGGGAAAAGTAAATTGTATTCTTATACTTTTTCCTTCAGGCAAACAAATGACCACTCTCTTTACTAGAGTTAGATTACTTTTTCTTATCAAAAACACTGAACATGATGCTAAACCCAATATCAGACATACCAAGAATGCCTAAAAATGATTTGCTACTAAGCCTGTGAATCAGAGAAATCTTTAAAAGTACAATGTATATCTAAATGAGTAAGGAGTTTTAGAAGGTATACAGGAAAAATAATTTCAAACAAAACTTTCAAGGATCTAAATTAAAATTAGTCTTCTTTTTACATTAAATGTGGGAAGTGGGGTAGAGACACTTAAATTTACATTAGTTGGGTATGCCTTATTCATACAGAAGCATATAACCTGCGAGCTTGCTAATCCTTTTAATACCCCTATGATATAGATATTTCTCAAATATTATACCCTGAAGGAAAAACAGGCACTAAGAGGTTAAGAATCCAGTCTGTAGCGTGTACCAGTTGCAAAAAAGTGATTTTCATGTTTTTGCTTTTTGGCCTTTATAAAAACAGTATAAACAAGTTTTTTCATGGTATATTTTAAAGCACCCTATGAAGCAGAAACAAGATATCCTTAGTTCAAGACAAATTATTACAAAGGATTAAATGTATAGGGTTGAATAAAAATCTTATTAATGATCTACAGGCTCAGAAAAAACTTTCAAACCTACTTTAAGCTTATTCTTCACCATTTCTATCAGCAGGTTATGCCTACTCTGTGAATCATTTGTACAAATTAAGCCTCATATATTGGGCTCTACTGTATAATAATGATGTCTGAACATTAAAGTCAGAGCTGTGAAGACCCAACAAAGATTATGGGCAGCCCACAGAGTGGATGTGGAGAAGATTCTTCCAGCTGTTTTTACTCCTTGGCATGGCAATTCAGTGACTAAGATAGAAAGTGAATTTAATCTCACTTGAAATTCACTCCTGGTTTGCATTCGTTCTTATATTTAATTTAGAAAATGAAGAATATCCAGTTATAAATATGATCCATTATCACAACTGTTCTTAAGCAACTTACATTTCTCTATGGGAGATAATCAGGTAAACATGTTACCAAACAATAATTAATAATTTAATGTCCTTCAAGTTCAAAGGTAGGGTAAATCTATGTATACTACTTATAACCTAGTTGAGATTGATTATTCAAGTATCAGCAATATTAGTCCTTAAAATGTTATCATTTGTGTAGTGCAAAATATATATATGTATATATGTACAGAAACCAAACTACTGACAACAAAAAGAAATGTAATCATCACAAACTAAAATTTTCTTGTGAGTGCCACAATCGCTTTCGTTCCAAGGTCCTCCAGGCCCAGTAGTCTTCTTAAGGGAAACACCATTTTCTTCAGTTCAGTTTTCTTTAAAGAGAAAGTAAAAACCAATTTCCTATGAATAGAAATTGCAACCTGAATATGAAACACATCCCATACCAAAGAATTCTCTGAATGATAACATAATCATAATATGTATTCAATTTCAAGGTAAAACCATCAAATTACAAATGACCCTTTTGAAATTACCTCATGTGACTGCTAGCTCAATAGGAAAGATCCAATTGCAAGTGCTGACATTATGGAATAGTTTTTAACAAATAATTTAAACGCACATTCCTCTGCTTATAGCTTCTACATTCTCATCCTTTCCTAGTTGGCTAGCACACAATTCAGATTTTTGCAAATTATTTCATAATTCCATCAATATGAAAAAGCTGTGAAACAAAAGTGCTTAATAAAACTACAAAAGGTTGACAAGATGTACGATCTGGACTATTCGTTAAGTTAATGGATATTATGTATGTATCCATTACTTATCAGGCACTGTGCAGGATCCTGGAAATTCAAACATAAGTGAGGCAGGCTCTCAGGCCTCAAGAGCTCTAGTTTAGGTGAGGCGGAGTAGGGAGATGTACGAACCACTGATTTGTACAGAAATGTATCATAGGATGGTTTTAATGACAGCAGAGTGAAAGAGCTATCAGAGAAGGGTGGCCTTGTTAGCACCAGACACAATCACGTACGACCTGAGCCCAGCCCTGGGAATGGCCCCACACCTGTCCCATCTCTTTACCTTCCCCAGCACTCTGGGTGCCAAGTGTCTGAACCTGTCTCAGTACAGCTTCAGTCCTCTCCTCTGCAGAGACACTCTTCTGCAACCCCTTGGCAGGAGTGGTATTATAAATAATTGGATCATTCCCTATCTTCTGTAGAAATCTCATGTACACCTCCTTGGTGGGAGTAACATTTTAAATAATCAGATTAATTTTCATACAACAGAAGGTGATCACGCATGGCATGATCAGTGCCCCTGAAGCAGGAGAACCTGGGCGGCTCTGAAGACTACTGCCTGGGTTTTAGCAGGAATGGTAGCTGGAAGGTGCCTGAACAGTTAGCAACACTTATCCAGAACCCATGTGATGCAGATTTCTACACACAGTCCTTTACAGGTTTACAGAAAAGCACACAAATTGGGTCTATGTCCCCCAGTGTTCTACATTATTCTATTACAACAGAGCAATAGAATAGACACAAATCACTACCACTATCTTCAGATCTTTAGAAGTTTTCTCAGCTCTTAATGAGAAAATTCTCTCCTTTTCAAAAAAATTAATTTTCAAAATGTGGGGTGTGGTGTGGTAAGAGGAAAAGTTACAGAAAAGAACGAATAAGGGAATCGGAATGGCACTCTGCCTGCTCCCTAGCCTGCAGCTCTGGTGGTACCTCGGGGATCCTCTCCCCTCCTCAGAAGCTGGGGCTCTGCCTTTTGGGCCAGGCCCATCCATTGGAAGAATGTTTCTCCTGAGATCCTCCCCAGCAGCTTTTACTGTTATCTCTCTCCTGAAAGCCCAGTATTTCTAAGGAAACTAGATGACAGCAAATTTATGAATCTGGGCAGACGGATAAGAGAAGTAGTTAGAAAAAGTAACAGACGAAGAGTAGTCTTTTTGGACTTAACAGGTCTACTTTCAGTATTTCACTCATGGATTGTTTTAATAGAATTATCAGGTTAAGTAACTGGGGAGTGGTGGTACAACAGGAGGCTGTTAGGCCTGCAGTAATGCTCTTCGAATCACACATCTGGTCCACTACAGAGTGATATGAGCAATCTCTTACTTTTAAATTTAGATTCTTCTATACTGGGGGGAAAAAAATCAAGCAGTGAACCTTAAGTACTTCCTTTAATGTCAAAAAGTTTTTAAGCTTACCACAAATAGCCACTTATTGTACCTAAGCACAGGACTATTTTAGTGTGTCTGTGTTCAGAAGCATAATTATTAGATAAAATGAAAGTTTTTCCGTGTCACATGATACTTCCGTATGCCATCCTGCCAACACTGGGCATTCAGCCGTGTGTTCAGCACATAATTTACTGAAAGGCCACCTCATGAGCAACACCGCCCTAGGGGATGAGGTACAGGATGGTCACACCTCTTCTGCCCACATTTTCCCATCCTAACAGGGTTTCTAGATCTCTTTCATCTCTAATACAGACCTGCCTCTTCTAAACCATACACATGGCTCTCTAATCTTCAGTCCTGTTCAAATTAAAAACTGGTAAATCCTTCCAGATTAAAACATATGTAAACCCCCTCTCAAGGCCAAAATTTAGTTCCCAATCAAATACAGCTCTATCTCCAACAATAGTTAATCTGTTACACATATAATAAGCACACAATACATAAAAACACTAATCAAAATGCAGCTGTGCAGTGCTAAATAATTTGCAACTTGGAAGGACTAAATACCTAACATACAGTGGAACACACTGGGTAGAGTCAATAATAACAAAGCAGAAAATTTTAAATAGTAAGGTACGTTTTTTAAAAATTTCAGAAAAACTGCAATTTTTTAGTTGAGTACTGAAGCAGAGTACAGGTTTGCTGTTCAGTCTTTAATAAAGTGACAAGCTGCTCCATCCTTGAGCACAAGGAAATTATTAGCCAAAGTAAGCTTTAGGATTTTTTTGTCTTATGCCAAATTTCTTTTCTTTCCAATCCCCCATTTCCCACACAGGAAACATGAAAAGGATGCAAACACCCGCCTTTCGTGCCACCGTTCCCTGCAGCTTCAACCGGGTATTACTACATGTTGAAAATGTAGCTTTGGTTCTTTTTTCTTCCTATTATCTGGGAAATCAGAATTTAAAATGCTGTAAAGCACTCAACCCAACCATCATAGGAGAAACGTAAAATGTGTGAAAAAGGAAAAGAAAGGATTTGAATGAAGGTCTACATCTTAGAGGAAACAGCACATATGCAAGTAGATTAGAAAGGAGGTAAATAATACTGAGACACAGTTTATGCTTTGGAAATGCTACTAAAGGTTTTTCAAGTGAGCAGGTATATTCCAAAAACATTAATGCACCAGAAAACTTATTTAGTTCATTTATGAACATAGATCAAACTGTCTTAACATAAGCAGAGAACAAATTCACCCAATGTCACATGTATTTCAGTTTCTCCATAATAAAATATTAAATTGGAGAACCTACTCTAATGTGCTACATCTAATCCCTGCTACATCAGAGAAGGGAAATGGTTGGGTTTTGCTTTTGTTATCATATGTAATAAATAGAAACTCAGGTTCTTTAGTAGGGGAACAACATAAAAGTATTTAAACTGGCAAAATTAAAAAAATGTATTTCTACTCACATATTTAAGAAAGCGCTTAAAATCTTATTATCAAACACCCTATTTCTTTTTCCCAACTGTGTTACTTAATGGGAAATGGTGACAAGACACCAAAACAATCAATGAGGTTAACAGTTACAGAAAGTAATTTACTTTACTGTGTCCAAAACAATGGAAAGTAATTTAGTTTACATAGTGTCCAGAAAAATGCTTTCAGAATTTTCTTGAACGCAATAATTCTGGCCTCAGGTTATTCCTAACTTTAACAATCTCAGAGCACTTTCAAGGATTCCAATCTACTATTCTCAGACTACTTTGGGTTATTTCCTGGCATCCTAACCTGGAATTTCTGGTCCTCAAATTGGAATCATCCCTATTTTTAGAGATAGTCAACCACCAGGCCAAACATTTTCTGAAATGTCAATGTCTGTATTTCAAAGGTATAGAGAGCATGCAGTTACCTGCTGTCCATGCAAATTAGCAAAGGGCTCAAAGTAAACATCAGACTTTAATAATTTTGTCTCCACATAAAACATGAAACTTAAGCCTATAATCCTTTTCTTGTTGTTGCCCAAATCAAAGGTGTACAAATCATCAGATGTTCTCAAGGGAAAAAAATTAAGTCTAATGAGTACTAGAAATCCACCAAATATCATTTCTAATTTAGTTTTGGTCTCAGGGTCAATACAGAATGCTCACTATGACAATATATATATAAAACTGGACTTATCCCTTTAACTGCAGCTGAAAGCTCCGTCTACTGTAAAAGTTTACATACCACTTTGAGTTATAAAACTGACAGTATTACCTTCTCCTTCTTTGATAATATAAATGCACCAACCACTGGGCAATAAAAGGCCATATGATAGCAAAAGCTAATGCACCAGGAGACATCTCCAAGGGCCACCAAGATGGTCTCTGAGAAAATAAAATAAGCTGATCACCAGTCTATTACATATTGCATGTATAAATGTAGAAACACACTTAATTCATAATTTTGAAAATACATAACTAACAATAAATGTCCTGCTAAAGAGAGGGAGATATTTTGTATTTCTGAGCATAATTTAGTAATTAGACTTTTGGGAGTACTTCAGACTTAAATAAACACAAAACAAAAAAATATATTTAAAAAATTTTTCAGTTATAGTTGACATTCAGTATTATTTTGTATTAGTTTCAGGTGTACAGCATAGTGACTAAATATTTACATAATTTATGAGATGATCTCCCCAATAAGTCTAGTACCCACTTGTCACCATACACAGTTATTACAAAATTATTGACTATAGTATTTCATAACTACAATTTATACATCTTAATCCCTTCACCTTTATCACCCGGCCTCTCAAACCCCCTCCCATCTGGTAAACATCAGTGAAAACAAATATCTTTTTAACTTCAAAGTTTTGCAGGTAGATTTCATTTGGAATACTTTAAGGACCTCATTATCTAAACTGACTGTAACTTATTTGAAACCCTGGTACTTAGATTTAAGAAAAGAATTTCTTACCTGTGAGGGAGGCTGATTACTAGTTTGTAATGTTGATGATTTTGCCTGTAAACACAAATGAAAGTGATTTAGCTTTGACAAACAAACAAAAAACCCAGTAATTTTCAATTTCTTAACTTAAAACACTAAAATAGTAGTTTATTCTCTCTTTTTCTGCTAATTGTGCTTTGATTATCCTGAAACCCATACTGACAAGGTTCCTAAGATTACTAGCCAAATAAATGCCTTTAGTATTTTATATCTTTTTTTTTATAGATTTATTTTTATTGTTTTGACAGAGAGTGAGATACAGAGACAGAGACAGAGAGAAGTGGGAGGGCCCAGAACAGTCTCCATAGTTGCACATCATTGGTTTTTCCTCATAGTTTCATTCCACAGGTGGGTGGGGCTGCACAGGGCAGGAACTGGGCCAGGGTCTCACCCCGATGAGAACTGAACTGGGGTCACTCCCCAGTTCAGCATATGGGTCCACATGGGCCGGGGCCGGGATTCGAGCCTCAGTCCCTGGGGCTGCAAAGTGAGCGCTTAACCCACTGAGCCATCCCGGCTTCCCAGTATTTTATATCTTATAGTTCAAATTTTATAAAATTATCAAAGTAAAATCGCAAATTAACCTAAACCATTACTTCTGTTATATTCTTATTAAATTACCCAATCAAATATTCTCATTAATTCTTTAATTTTCACACAGACTATTGAATTACAAACACATTTAAGAACTGCAATTTTGATTATTAATTAAAATTGTAAAAATTATGTAAATAAATATTCAAAGGTCTGTTTTAGAAACTCATGCTAAATTATAGCAGAAGAGGCACCAATAGACATGAGAAATAAACTGTTAGTGTTGTAGGTTTTTATTTTTTGTTTTTTCCAGCTTTATTAGTTATAAATGGCAGGTAAAAATATATGTATTCAATACACCACTTGATGTTATGACGTATGTGTACATTGTGAGATCATTACCATAATCAAGTTAATTAACATATCCTTCACCTCACATAGTTACCTTTTTAA
>PVKE010051151.1:0-10727 GCA_004027555.1 Craseonycteris thonglongyai
TAACTGCCAACTGTGCGGTGTCTGATATATCTGTTGACTCGTCAAATTGCAGAGAGAAGCAGTCACATATTTCCCAGTCAGTCTTTAACTGAGTTTGCAAGTCTTTTGAAATTGCGTGTATTCTTCTTGTGACTGTGTTATTTGACAACTGTAGGTCTTGTATCGCCGACATAATCTCACACTTGTTAGACTATACCTCAAACAATCGGCAGCAGTCAGAAATGTGTCTTTTAACAATTCACCATCCTGGAAAGGTTTTTTCTTCTTTGCGAGCATGTGAGAAATTTTGAAAGAAGCAATGGATGCCTTTTTAGATTTTTCCACATGTCTAGTGAAAACAGTCTGTTGAGTAGTTAAACTTCATTTTAGTTGATTTATTTTTTTCTTTCTTACTTCAGATTTAAGTGGATAATTTGTATCAAAAGTGGTATGACTTGTCTGAAAGCGATGTTCAACATTATGTTTTTGCGGCACTGCAATACTACTGCCACACAACAGGCAAATGCATTTACCTTTTAAATTAATGAAACAATATGATTCCTCGCAGTCTGTGTTAAAATTATAAGTTTGTTTTCTCTTATTTGGTCCACTCATTTTAGGACTAAAAAAATAAAAATAGAAATAGTTATAGAACTACAATATCATATCCAATTGCCACCATAGTAATAGATGACCTACCTCGCTTTTAGTTCATTTAAAATCGAATATATCAAAACACTGTGATCCTAGCTAACTGTCACGACCCGATCAGTCCAGCAACCGCAATCAGAATGGCAACTTGGCGTCTCCCGGTTGGGGGGAGGGGAGTTTAAAGAGCGCAGCGGCTGAACAAGACGCGACATGTACAAAGGCGAAAGCTAGGGAAAAACTTATACATACGATATCGCAAACATACCAACGCATATAATAAACCTGTGTAGATACTCAAACAGTATTTTAAAATTCTAACAAATGTATACAAATAAATGATAGTTTTACTTAGTGTTTATGAAAAACTTCTGATGCAGTCAAATAATGGCGGGCGCACACAAATCGGGCCGCGGGCGCCATGGCACCCGTGGGCACAGGCTTGGGAATCCCTGCTCTAGAGAAATCACTTGTGGAAGGAAGCGTCAATTGATGTGGCAAACTTTATTGTTGTCTTATTTTAAGAAATTGTCACAGCCACCGCAGCCATTAACAATCACAACTTTGATCAGTCATCACATATCTACACTGAGGCAAGACACTCCACTGGCAAAAATATCATGATTTAATAAAGATTCAGAGGATGGGCAGCATTTTTTTAGCAATAAACTTTTAAGACATGTACATTTTTACGACATAGTGCTATTGCACATTTAATAGACTACAGTATAGTATAAACATAACTTTTATATGTACTGGGAAACCAAAATGTGTGACTCACTTCATTGTGATGATATTCACTGTATTGCAGTGGTCTGGAACTGAATCTACAATATTTCCAGTGTGTGCCTGTAATATGCCCTCATTACATGTTGGCATTTTCGAGCAAAATTTTGTTCTTTATTTGTGTCAACATATTTCTCAGTATATTCTTTTTGTGGCAGTTGCTGTTTAGTATCACCAAAAGTAAGTTGTAACTAGCAACATTTCTTTAAATATATATTTTTTAATTAGATGCAAATTATCACTTGTTTTCAGATGACCCAGATTATGGATTTTACTCAAGAGAGGGGAAATAAAGCAGAGGAAGAAAAACAATAAATTTTTTTTAAAGGGAGAATTTATAGTATAGCACAAAGAACTTTAATAGAGTACAGAAACATCAGAATAGAAGGCTTGGTCATTAGAAAAGAAAACTGGGGGAAGCCCGGATGGCTCCGCCCTTAGGGGTCGTGCCTCCCATGCAAGAGGCCCTCAGCCCAGCCCCCGCCCTGTGCAGCTCCTGCCCAGGAATGAAACCATGTTGAAAACTGATGATGTACAACTATGGAGACTGCTTTGGGTCCTCCCCTTTCTCTCTGCCTCTCTCTGCTTCTGTCTTTTCCTGTTTGTGTCAAAAACAATAACATAAAAAAAAATAAAAAAAAGTAACTGGAAAATAAATACAAAAGAATATGCTTGACATCTAAGAAAGAACCAAGATATATGCAATGGAGAAAGACATTGAACCATACGTGAAATCAGTCCTCTTTTGTCATTCATCATTACCTATTCTTAAAAAATGTATATATAGAGTCTAAGTACATTTTTGTTGTTCCTTTACTATCCAATATCTTAAAAATTTTGAAGTCTGAAGCATGTGAGTAGTAGGAAATGGAAAGAAAAAGAAATCATTGTCTTTAAGATGTAGATAGCCCTGTTGAATATATAAAACACTAAACACACACAACTCATTGTATAGTGAAAGCATGTAAAAAATAGTAGATTCTTGAGTGCCTAAACAAATACTAGAAAATGAGCACTAAAGGAGATTAGAGGAGAGAACAATAAACACAAATCTTTTGAAATGTGGTTAAGAATTAGGTTCATAATTTGAGGAGGTTTTTCGGGAGAGAAGGTCCATCATAAGTGAAAGCTTGGAGAAAGAAACAGTGTTGAGGAAGCAATAAGTGCTTGGGTCTTAAAGGACGGGTTGTATTAGGAAATATGAAAAATAATAATTGGAGTAAAAGAAGTACCGAGCATCTATTAAGCATTGCTATACACATATATAGTATATGCTCTGTGCTAAATGAAAGAGGCAACCTGCAGAAGGAAATGAAGGTAGTTAAAAAAGAAGATGATATAAATTGGGAAGTAAAAACATACGCATTTTGTAAATTAAATTGTACTTTTCATAGACCACTAATATTTCAAAAACTAATCTGTAAAGTGAGTTAAAGAACACCTGTCTAAGAACATTCTTAGCATCAGTGAATAAAATTACAGTATTAGCACAAAACAGTGAGAAAACAAAACAGAATAGTTTCTTTTAAAATAATGGCATTTCTTATTTGATATAATGTTTTAAAAGCTTCATTCACCTTCAAGATGTATAAATCTGCCACACAGATTCTACTGTCTGTCAATACCTAGGTATGCATTATACTCTTAAAAAGTTACTAAATTTTTCTCAAAAATAAAATGGAAGAAGTACAGAGTACAGAAGGACATCTGGGTATACCGTATAGAAAATAAAAGGCTAGGTCACTCTTTCTTCTTTGTAGTAATTTTGTAGAATAACAACACACTTATATATAACTCATGAATCAAAAACGAAATAAAAATGAAAATGAGAACATTTAAATTGAATGAAAATAAAAACAACCTATTAAAATGTGTAGAATATCACTAAAGCAGTTCTGAGAAGGCAATTTATGGGACTAACTACTTATGTAAGAAATGAAAGTCTCAAATAAATGATCTTTCTATATTAATAAACTAGAAAAAAGGACAAATAAAATCCAAAAAGGAAATAAAATCATAAAAACCAGAGCAAAAATAATAGAAATAGAAAAACAACGTAGAAATATCAATGAACTATAAAACTGTTGTTTTGAGATCAGAAAAATTATAGATATTTTTAAAATGAAAGAATTCTAGGCAGAATGACCAGGATAAAGGACAGAAGACATATATTAATGATTTCAGGAATGAAATTTGTGACATCATAATATCTACGGATATTAAATGGCTAATAAGCAAGTACTATGAATAATTTTGTGCTTATAAACTGACAATTTAGATGGAATAGATATATTCCTTGAAAGATACAAACTATAAAAGCCCATTCAAGAAGAAACCTGAACATAAATGAGTCATGGAATGTAAAGTAGAGCATGGCAACTAGTGAATAATACCATACTGAACATTTGAAATTTGCTAATAGAGTAGACCTTAAACATTCTCATCATGAGAAAAAAATTCTATGTGTGAAGTGACATGTTAATTCAACTTATTGTGTTGATCACTTCAAAATATATACAAATAATTAAATCATTATGTTGGACACCTGAAACTAATATAATATATGTCAATTATACCTCAATAAAGCTGTTTAAAAAGTTGAAATTTTGGCAGTTTTTTATATTCAGACTATATAAACAGTTTATTCTGTTTATTCAGAGATATATTTTGAAGGAATAGGACAGGATCTATATTCAAGATATTGCTTTGAAATTACTTTATTATTTAATTCTTCATTTAATTATTGACATCTATTACTGAATATCAGGAATTCTGCTGTGAAAGATTTTTACATTGTTTTTAATGTTTTACATCATGTAGTAGTTCTTTTAAAAGCTTAGTATGGAAAAATTTTTTCCAAATAATTTAACATTCTGGTTAATTATAAAATGGCCAATCAAAGAAATTTGAAGTAGAATCATTAAAATAGTGGCCTTGTGAAGATCAGTTTTATTCTTCTATAGTAAGTATCATCAGTGCTACCCTTCTTGAAAAACTACTGTACAAATTTTGAAAATATATGGTTCTCTAAGAGTAGCCACTTATGACAATATTTATGAAATGCTACAAACAATTGAAGAGAAAGGAATAAACCAATCATGTTGTTCTCTGGCTTAAGAAAAACATTGCATACAGTTAGTTAGGTAACTTGAAGATTAGTTATTAAGAAAAATCATTATTACTTCAAAGTATTATCAGAAGGGCTTATCATATTTGAAAAATTACTGTCCAACGTCATCACTATCAACAATGAAATGATACAACAACAACAAAATAAACAGGAAGTTTTCTAAATTGATTATCTGTGGTCTTACAAAATTGATCTTCATCTTCATGGGTATTTAAGAAAACCATCCAGAAGCCTTTACGTGCTATAATATCACTTAAGAAACAAATTCAAGTTATCCTAATGTTCAGAGTGACTCTCAGCAAGTACAGCTGATAAACTTGACATCAGTCACTGTAATAACTTTAAAATGAAATACTAATCAGAACATTTGTAAAATATTTTTAAAAAGTGATGCGTATTTGGGTGAACATGGTTCTACTCAAACTACTTGGTACAGACTAATTTTGTTTTCATTCCTAAATTATCTGCCTAATGGCTATTAAGGGAAAGCATAGAGAACATCTGGATTTTAGTAAGGCTGCTGTCAATATTTTCTACCCTATACATGTCTGTAAGATGAAGGAACGAGACTTTCATGAAAGGAGGTACATACTTGCACACTGAATATTACGTGATGGAATCAGAAAGCATCTTTGTTTTTCTCTCTCACCAGTTCATATTTACTTTGAGAGGGTTGTACTTCCACTTTCCTAGATGAAAATGGAGGTTTCCCTTTTAGTTTTCTGAACCCTCTTAGAAAAATAATTTGCAGTCACTTTAAGCTATCAATATAGACTCAATTTGGGAATTAAATAAAAGTTCACATAATAATAAAAATTCTGTATTTAACTCAAAGTAGTTAAAATAATCTTTTCTTACCCCAACAGTACATGCTAGGTAGGAAGCTGAAGAAAGGGGCATGATTCTTCTCTTTCTCACCTCATGGTGCTCACTACAGTTTTTTGGCACAATTAAAGTCAAAGAAGGAAAAGGAATGATATATCAAATGTCAGGAACGTTCTTATCTAGTACGTCATAAGGCGGTTTCATCTTTTTTAGATCTGGCAAGTGTTGGAAGACTAGTCTTTTGTGAGTGCTTGGTGGATTCTCCATAGGCCCATGATGTAAACATGAATCTGCATTTCCTAGATAATGCCTGTTACTCTGGTTGGGTCAACCTCCTCTCAGTTTCTAATTTCCCTGTTTTAGTCAGGGATGGACAATCTTTTGTGTCCAGGGATCACAATGGAAGAAAAAGAATTATCTTGGGCCACGCATAAAATACATTAACACTCATAATAGCTCAGGAGCTTAAAAAAAAATAGCAAAAAAAAAAAAAAATCTCATAATGTGTTAAGAAGCTTTATGAATTTGTGTTGAGCCGTGGGTTGGGCTGTCTGTTTTAGGTGGTGCACTCAGATGCTCACTATTGGGCAGTCATTGTCCTTTCATGCATTCTTCCACGAAAATGTTTTTGAGTGTCTCCAGTCTTTCTGCTCCTGTCTACCCCTACTTCCCCATTGCACATCTCAGTCCCCACAGCCCCTATCCCCCATCAAACATCTGGCCATGAAAACCACATCCACAGTCTATGTTCTGACAGTCTATGGGGGATACAGGCAAATTGTTAAATTTCATATTGTTAGAAGTTCTTCCTTTGTTTCTGCTACCAGCAGCCCATTTCCAATTCTCTACATTTCTCAGGCAGAAAGACCCCTGAATGGCAGTGGCTTCTATTAGGCTCAGTCTTGTGTAACTAAATAGGTTTTGACACCAGTACCAGTGGAGTAGGGGGAGATCTCCACCCTGACAAACAATTCTTGGGATATCAGCTGGGTATCCTACAATTCTACTCAATTTGGACTCTATTTCCCCAGAGATGGGATCAGATTCCACAGGTTAAGGGTTCAGTCCTATAGGTCTGCCCCATTCCAACTTCCAACACCAGTTACAACCCCCCTGTACTTCTGATCAACAGGCTATAAAGCAGATGTCCTCAAGACTCCCTTATTGGGTTGGATTCATGTGCTACAGTGGCTCATTGAACTCAGAGGAACATTTTATTTTCTGAGTCACTAGTTTATTAAAAAGGATGTAACTCAGGAACAAGCAGATAAAAGAGGTTCATAGATCAAGGCATGGGGAAAGGGCATGGAACTTCCGGACCCTCTCCTAGGACCTCCATGTGGCCACCAACCCAGAAGTTCTCTGGACCTAATCCTTTTGGTTTTTTTATGGAGGTTTCATTGCATAGTCATGACTGATAAAATCATTGGCAATTAATTCAACCTCCAAGCCCCTCTCCTGCTCTGGGAGGAACTTTCAGAGTAAGACTGAAAGTTCCAACTGTCTTATCACATTGTTCTCCTGGCAACCAGCCCTCATCCTTAGCTATCACGAATATAACAAAAAAACACTGTTATTGCTCTCATTCCTTAGGGCACTCTAAGGGGTTTAGGAGCTCTGTGCCAGAAACATGGATGAAGACCAAGTATATATTTCTTATTATAAATCACAATATCACTATAACCTTCTCTTTGGTTTGTTTCACATAATAGACCCTTCAGTCCCTGTGGGGATATAATATACCGCACTGTTTTTGCAAATAAACCCTCCGCACAGACATCTTCTATCTTCATCTTTGTCCTTTCTTATACCCTCAGTGTGGCTGAAAGATTTTTAAGAGTTAAATCCTTTGAAAATGCCAGCCTGTGTAATTTTATATCTGTTCTTTTTGCCTCGGTTGAAATCTCCACTTTACTATTCTGATATGGTATGTACTTTTGTAACTATACTACCACACACACAGAAAACTAATGAGTCCACTTCTATCTGGAGGTAGACTTGGGTGGCCGGCCATGGGTAGCTATCCTGTTCAGTGTTTGAAATAAATACTATAGATGAAGATAAGAAAAGTTTATCAAGGCTTTAGATGTCAAACAAAATTCCATTGGATAGATAATTTGAAATGAGTGAGATGAAATTTAGCAAAAGCTATGCATTTAGCCATACATTTAGGTACAATAAGCCACCTTCACAGGGACAACAAAAGAGGGGAGATGTCTGGTAGCACTGAGTCAAGAAGGCTCCATCAGAACACAGTGTCTACAGTGGACGTAATATGTTACGATGATCTGTCGTGTTAGACTTTTCAAGTTGTGATTCAAAGAAATCTTACTCAACTGGCTGCAGTAAGAAATGTATGTCTGTAATATATGAAAAGTCTAGGAACAGGCTTCATTCTCATCTGCACCTAGGTGGTATGAGGGATCTGTTTCTCCTCACTCCTCACCTCTTCTCTCTTCTGTAGTAGATGATTTATCAGATAAAACATACCAAGTGGTAAAATGGCCACCTGTTACTCCAGTAGTATCTGTGGATAAACAATGCTGATAGATTTCTTTCTAGCAGTTTCAATTTCAATGACAGATTTGCTCAGAAAGGACTATCTTGAGCCCATGTGCCCACCTCTGAGTCAATTCCTACAGCTAGTGGCTAGGTTCAACCCCACTGTAGTCATTTTCACACAAGGATGACTTAAAGGAAAGAGAGAGGATAGCATGTGGTCAGAATGCTAGACACTATTATCAGAAATGGGAGAATGAATGTTGAATAGGCAGAAATGAAGTTGTCTACTACATCTGTACACATTATTTAAAGACTTTTGACAAACTAGTGGGTTCAGTGAAGTATAGCTAGAATCATAAAAGATTTTTAAACCACATCATATAAGAAATTAGTGAAAATTAGTCAGTTTTATCTGAATAAGAGAAGGGTAAGGAAAGAGTTTTAGGTAGTAAAGGAGAGCTGTTCAAACATTATATAAACCAGTATTTAATAAAGTAGATTTTCTGTCTCTAGAAGGCTAAATTAAACCTAGACTAAGGGTTGGAACTTACAGAGAAATTTATTTTTATGTTAACTAATTTTATAAAAATGTGTGGCAGTGTCAAGCAGTTGAAAAAAAAAGATCTCTCATAGACAAATTTATTTCTTGTCATTAGTATTTCTCAATGTAATACTTCAAGTATTTATTTCAAGAAGGAGAAGGCCAAGGTGGTAGCAACAAACTCACATTTACTGTTCCAAATAGCGCAGCATGAAGATGCATTGGACCACCCTAGCTGCCCAACTTTGCTTCCTTAGCTACATGTAAGGAAAATAATAATGCTGCTTTCAAATACATATTTTTTCACAGTGTTATTTTTGTACTGATATTTTATGAATCATTCTAACTTAACATTTTCTGCCCTGGAATACAAAAAATTGCTAATTCAGAATGAGCTTTACTAAGGCCAAATTTTATTTCAGTTATTCATTAAACAAATTCAAGAAGATAAGTGAAATAATGTTTTCTTTATGATATTAGAAACTAATTTGCTAGCAGAATTTTGAGTGGATTGAACTGTGTTCACCCCATTCAGGAGGCATGATTAATGTTTACTTATTAGCTTCTTCTTTTTTAATTATTTATTTGTTGGTCATCATTCACTAATTTGACTTGTGGAGAAGTTTTGAGTGTAGGAGGCATGAGATGGGTCTGCCAATTCAAATTCACTCTTCTTTTAGAGTCAAACATTAAAAGCAACCCTGTTTATTTACGTGTAAAGAATTCTATGTCATCATTGAAAAAATCTACAGGCAGAACACTTTACATTATTCTGTGATGTTTAAGAGGAATAAATTATTTATCTTTATGTCTGAGTGTATAGACACACACACAACTGGCACTCAGTTGTTTTTTTGTTTGTTTGTTTTTTCTGGTTGCTTGAGTTTTTGTAAAGAGAGAGTCTACTTACATTATTCCGGCACCTACTAATCCCCATGGGTGCCAGTTAACTGAGAGTCCATTGTATAACTAAAATTGGACACTACACTCAAGGAAAGCCAGTGGATAGCTTGCCTCTGACCTATGATAAGACTATCATAAATTAGCCCAAATATATTGGGCCAATCAGATTTGAACTAGAATGGAAAATGTTAGGCTGAAAGGGGTACTTCATGAGGGATTATGGTAAAATGAAGATATTAAAAAGCAGAAAGGATGATCATTATGGACTGCATGTTTATCTTCCCCCTAATTTCATATATTAAAACCCAACCCCCAATGGATGGGTATTAGGAGGTAGGGTTCTTGGTAGGTTCCTAGGATTAGATCAGGAGAGTATAGCAGCCATGATGGGATTAATGACTCTGTAGAAGGAGGAGACAAGAACTCTTGATACCAAAGCTGGAAAAAGACAGCACAAAAAAAGGAGAGGGCAACATATAACTCTCATGAACTAAGATATAAAAATCCTTAACAGACATTGCAAAGAAAATGCAGAAATACATGAAAAAGATAACATATTACGGCCATGAAGATTTTATCTCAGAAATTCAATTGGTATTAAGGTAATTCTGGCTTCATAAAATTAGTCAGAGTTTCCTCTTCCTCTGTTTACTGAAAGGGCTTCTAAAATTTTGGTGTCAACTGGTGTCATTTCTTTCTTGAATGTTGAGTTAACAAGTGCAGTTATTTGGGCCTGGAGTGTTTTACTTTGTTTGTGGGAAGGTGTTTTTTTGTTTTTTGTTTTAAAATGTAAAATCGGTTTCTTTAATCGACATATGACTACTCATTTTTCCTTTTTTTTTTTCTTACGTAGTTTTGGCTATGTATGTGATTCCATTTCTTAATTCGTAAAATGAGGATAATAGTAATATACTCCTCATAACGCTGTTGTGAAGATTATGTGAGCTCATATATTATAAATACTTAAAGCAGGATTTGACAAAGGGTAAACATACCCAAGGGCAACTGTTAATTATTAAAATGCAATAATTACCGGTATTGTTATGTATTGAAGTAAGAGCTATGCACACAGGATAGTTTATTATTCTGGTTAAATTCTGAGAGGTAATAATTGTAACAAAAAACCAACAGTTACTTAAATCTATTGAGCTTATAAGATACCCTCAACTCATAAACAAATTGAATTTCTAATAATCTTTTTTTTTTTAATCTTTTTTTCACATTTATAGAGAGAAATTATCTTTTTGTCTTCAGTGCATAGTTATTTCTATTTTACTTTTTGACAGATAGAGAGAGAGACAGAGACAGAGACAGTTAGAGAACCGAACTGTGGGAACTCCCCAGTTCAGCACGTGGGTCCTGCCTGGGCCGGAGCTGGGATTCGATCCTCGGTCCTCATGGCCTCAAAGCGAG
>PVKE010051152.1:0-10727 GCA_004027555.1 Craseonycteris thonglongyai
TGTAGCTTGAAATTGGCCATGATGGGAATATTTAGACCATGGAAATTAGCAAAGGCTAAAAATCAGGGCTTGAGTTCTGTTCTAACCCCCACCCATCCAGCCTCAGCACTTGTTAAACAATTAGTAGCCCCTCATTCCAGAAAAAGAGAGAGAGAGAGAGAGAGAGAGAGAGAGAGAGAGAGAGAGAGAGAGAGAGAGAACTGAACTGGGGGAACTCCCCAGTTCAGCACATGGGTCCGCGTGGGCCGGTGCCAGGATTTGATCCTCGGTCCCCAGTGCTGCAAAGTGAGCGCTTAACCCAGTGAACCATCCCGGCTTCCCCAGAAATATCTTTTTGAATAGATCTTTATATCTCTGTGTTGACATACTGACCTTCTCTTTGCGTAATATGTACATGTTACTCAATAAATTTTGCTCACTGTTTGTACCCATTAAATGGTAATACACCGGATATAAAAACTTTCTGAAAAGGGATAGATTTCTAGTTACTTTTGCTGTTATAGTGTCCTGACCCAATATGGTTTCCATGATTGAGAAAGTTAGAAGGCAAGTCATAAAAATTCAACTTTGTTCTATGTAAGTTAATCCAACCTTGATCAAACCAAATTTGTGTTTTCATCTACAAGAGGATATTTGTTTTCACTGTCTTTTCTGTTTGATTTCTCTCATTTGAAGTGAAATGGATGAATAATTTTAATTTGTCTTTTTTTTTTTGCATTCAATATAAAACATCATTGGGTGTTAGTTGAAAATTTATTAAATGACAGTCTTGCTGATAAAGATAAATGAGGTGGCTTGTTTTATTAATATTAATGTTGCACATAAGGTAGCTTTGCTAAGGAAATATAAGGTTACATTTTACAGAGGTTGCAAACTAATAATCTGTAGCAACTGTAGAGCATAAGGCCAAGTTGTAATTTTCAGGTGCATTTTACAAGTTGGTAAATTTTTAAAAAATTGCAGAACCACTTGGGTTTGTCACCTCAATACATTTAACAATAAAAAGTTTTTTGAGGAGACTTGATTACAGTTTTAATTATTTACAGTAGTTGTTGTTATGTCTCTCAGTCATCATAGTAACAATAATGAGGACTAGTGCAAAACATAGTTATCTGGTAATTGGAAAGTATAATCGTCCATGTTTTACTGCAAATCAGTCTTGCCACAGTGAACTCCATAGGGAAGACACATGTCCAGCTGCTGTGAAATGCTTATCTTAAAGGAGAAATAGGGCCCAGGATGTTCTGTGGGAGATGGGGATTAAATTATTATGTAGGGGAAAAATGGGAAATGAGAGAGGGGAAGGCTTCGGATGTATCTTTATTTCACTCATTCATTCAGTCATTAAGTATTTATGAGTACCTACTATATATGAGTAGCTACTATAGATCTTGTGAATAAGACAAAGTCCTTGTCATGGATTTTAATCACTTTACTTCCCATATGCGATGCTCATCTGATCCTTTGGTAATGTTAGTTGTTTCAGAAATTCAGCTGAGCCTTTCTGGTAAAGGTCTTAACTTAGTAAAGATGGTTAAAATGTTGATGAGGAGAAAAAGGAGTAGAGTTGTAGCTGAACAAATTTGATGTGAGACGCTTAGTTGTTCTCTCTTTCCCTCTTTCCCTCTTAACTGTCTGCCTAATTTTCACAATGGATTAACAAACGTGATTTGATCTATAGATAGCACATGGCTCCATTTCAAGCTTTTCATGATCATTTTGGAAAATGACAGAAATTAGAAACCTGGTATTGGCAGCACAGGAGGTAGGGGTGACAATTTTCTAGGTTTTGTTTTTTGTTTTTTTTTTAGTTTGATGGTATAAGCTGTGATTTCAAATGTAACTGCATTATTTAGTGTTTAAATTTTGTTATCAGAATGAGTATTAATATGTAAGAGAGGAACACAATTTAAAATGTGAATCACATCTTTAGACGTATTATTAAGTTACTTTTTTCTAACTTATAAATGACTAAAGACCACTGTCAATACTAATGAATTTGAAGAAAACTTATCATTGGAATGATCCTCAGACCTCAGTACATTTGGATTTAATAACACACCATTCTCTACTTCAGTAGGGAACAAAAACGTTTCAAAGCCATTGTCTTGAGAAATTTAGTTACTTTTTTCCTAAATAAAATAATTTACATTATTACTCAAAATTACTTTGTCAATGAGATAACAGAGATATCTATGGAAAACAAAAAACTATAAATCATTTATGTTTTAAAAATATATATGTGTTAATTTGATGGTCTAGGAAAAATTAACCTCTAGAGTGATTATTTTTCCCAGCATTTCAAAGTGATATTGTAGATAATGTAAAGGGATAAAAAGTAAATGGTGTTAGTCTCTTTTCCAAGAAGATACATGATGTTTTTCTGTATTTTTCCTTTATGAGATTAATTATCACAGTATTGGAAAAATTTTTGTTTTGCAATGTAGACTATGTACCTTTTTTCTGTAGAAAATAGTTAATTTCTTTATGACTGAATTTCTCATTTCTATTACCCCTATATTATCTGCATAGGTCAAACTTGTCCAGCCTGCAGCCTGTGTGCTGTACACAGCCCAGGATGGCTTTGATTGTGGTCTAACACAATTTTTAAACCCTCTTAAAACATACGATTGTTTTGCTAATGTTTAGCCCATCAGCTATCATTACAATTAGTATATTTTATGTGTGGCCCAAGACAATTCTTATTCCAATGTTGCTAAGGGAAGCCAAAGATTGAACACCCCTGGTGTTGGTATTTTGATTTTAAGTACTTCAAAGGAAAGTTACAAATGGTTTCACTTCTTTTACCTAGCAGCTAACATTAGTTTCCATAGCAGAAGACATATAAGTTATTGTCTTATATGAAATAAGATCAGCTTTGCTCAAGAAAGTTTTTATTTAGGTTCATAATATTAGAGTAAGATCCCAGCTGAGTTTATATGAGGAAATATTTTATGCTGTGATATCATTACACATTTAAGAAAAAAAAATCTGCCCTTTAAATAAAATTAGAGGGAATTGTTTTGAAGCTGAATTAAAAAGAATATGTTGGAACGCTGTGTACAATATGGACATATACATTTGCTCTGATGGGAACCCATTTATCTCTGACTCTGAGACTAATCATATTATTAATAGTCATACACACTTTAAGCAACTTGAAAAACAGTTTGTTCAGTTCAGTTCTATAAGGACCTTCTGAGATAGCTTCTCTTGCCTAAAAATATCTCAATTTGATGCTATCTCTTTATGAAATTCTAAAGCATGTTTCTACATTTTTTGTTTTTGCATGTGTATGCATCCCATGATAATGCTTTATTATTCATAGTCTTACATCTAATATCTTCTTCTTGGTAGACACGGTCAAATATTACTCATCATTAACAGATATTTTCTTGATGAGCTAGTTTGAGGGCTTACATCTTATTTCCAAAGTGTTTTTGCATATACTTGTCTGGTGACTCCAAACACCCACTGCTGATTTCTTTGGATAAGTTTGCTCATGGCTATGTATGAGAAGCATGCATCTATACTTTAGATATACTTAAGATTGTTTATATTTCCAGCTGACAGTCACCATTTATGTTAGAGTGACCTGAAGCCTTACATTTATAGCTATATTGGGATGAAGTGATTAGAAATATGGAAGAGTCAGACTCAAGTACAGTTGCAGTCCAGGCATGACTATCTATGGCAGGAGCAATAGACCATGTTGTACAGCAGTGGGATTTTACAATCTTTCTTTCTTTCTTTCTTTCTTTCTTTTTCTTAAAGAAGTATAATCATCCTTTGTGGAACCCTAATATAAAAATTAATTAAGAAAATGCTGTTGGTTAGATTAAATAGAGGACTGCGGCCCATTCTCTTATCTGCTCTGATTTCTGCTTGGCCTCTTTGTCACCCCATACCATGATCCTTAAAGAACCTTTCTGATGTCTTAGGGCTCTGAGAAATGAAATTAAAAACCACTGGAGTAATACTAAATAGCTTTTATCATTGACACTGGAATTTTTTTTTCAAATTTTTACATTTCTAAATTGGAGTGTCAAGCTATATTGGAAAGTCATATCAGTTCCCACAAAAATAATAGTCTTACTTGGAAAAGTCGAATTTGGAAGAATTAAAAATTAGCCATCTTTTACCATCTTAACAAAAGATTAAATAAACATAAAAAAATGATGTCCTGTCAATTAATTTGAACAGTAGACTTCACAGCTCACCCCTTTATTCATTGCACTAAAGACGGGAAAGTAATACCGGTATTTTTTGAACATCTACTACCTACAGGCACTGTGTCATGTGCATTGTATTCTCTAATTTAAATCTCACAGTAACCTTGGGAAATAAAAATTACTCCTGTTTTACAAATAATGAAAATTTTATTTATAGCAATAAAGAAACTTACCTAAAATTACACAACTGAGAAGTGGAGAATCCGGATTTTGAACCCTAATTTGCCTGGTTTAAATGTCCATAACTTTTACCCAGTGTTATGTTACTTTCCCAATTATATAATGAAAGAGAAGGCAAAGATATCATGAAAGGTGAACAAAAGAGAGTTCTGAAAAACTATGTGAAGAGATGCCTTGACCACAAATACGGTCTTTCATTCACTACTGTTTGTGCCTCTTTTTTTTTTTTATTTGCATTATACCAAGGACACCAAAAATTCATACACATTTTAAAGCTTTATTTTATTGTGTTTTTGAAGATTTATTTTATTGTTTTCAACAGAGAGAGAGATACAAAGAGAGAGATAGAGACAGAAACAGAGAGAGAGAGAGAGAGAGAGAGAGAAGAGGCAGGGCCCAGAGCAGTCTCCATAGTTGTACGCCATCAATTTTCTTCAACATAGTTTCATTCCACACAGGTGGGTGGGAGCCTTGCATGGTGGGATCTGGGCTGGGGGCCTCCCACAAGGGAGACACATCCTTGTGAGACAGGGGCTGAACCAGGGACAAGAGCCGAACTGGAGGCCTCCCTCATGTGAAGCACACCCCAGTTCAGCACATGGGTCCTAAAAGGTCTGGCTGGGACTCGATGTTTGGTCCCCAGGGCTGCAAAGTGAGTGCCCAACCCATTGAGCCATTCCAGCTTCCTCTATTTTTATTGTTTGTTAGTTTGATTTTTGACATAGAAAGAGAGATGTGGCGGGGGGAGGCTGAGCAGTATCCATAGTTGCATGTCATTAGTTTTCTATATAGTTTTATTCCACAGGTGGGTGCAGGGCTGCATAGGGCAGAAACTGGCCAGGGGCTTTCCATATGGAAGGCATATCTGGGGCAGGGACCAAACAGGGGGCCTCCCACATAGGAGGCTTGACCCAGTTAGAACTGAATTGGGAGCACACCTGAATTGGGAACTGAACTGGGGTTCAGCATATGGGTCCACATAGGCCAGGGCTGGGATTTGATCTTTGGACTCTGGGGCTGCAATACAAGCACTCAACCCGCTGAGCCATCCCACCTTCACAACACATTTAAAGAGATGTTATTTATGTATTACATTTCAAAGTTGAATTGAATTATAGTGGCAATGTGTAGTGTGATGTTTGTTCAAAAGATGCCTTCAGGGGAATCCGGGATGGTTCAGTGGGTTAGGCGCTCACTTTGCAGCCCTGGGGACCAAGTATCCAATCCTGGCCCCGGCCTGTGTGGACCCATATACTGAACTGGGGAGTGCCCTCAGTACAGTTCTCACCGGGGCAAGACCCCGACCCAGTTTCTGCCCTGTGCAGCCTCACGCCCACCTGTGGAATGAAACTATGTGGAAAAACCAGTGATGTACAACTATGGAGACTGTTCGGGGCCCTCCCCCTTCTCTCTGTCTCTACATCTCTTTCTCTCTCTCTCTCTGTCAAAAACAATAAAAATAAATCTTAAAAAAAGAAGATGCCTTCAATAAAATAAATACTAGCATTACCATTTGACAGGCAGGAAAGTCAAAGAAAATAGCAGAAGCACGGTTGTCATTCGAGGAGTGCACCACAATTTTGAAGTGGTATTTGAAATTTGAGAACACTGTGAAAGTACATTGACAATGGAGGTGAGTATGCAACAGAACCCCCAAAATGCCTAACAATTGCATACGTTTGTGATTAGTTTGAGATGCATGGTAAGTTGAAATGACATGAGTAGCAATACAAGCAGACACTTTGATCAGCGTTGCTCAAGCAATAGTTTGCTGTAATAAGAAGTCTCTGGATGCTGAAGGTAAACACACTGAGCACCTCTTGTAATTGCAGATATCAAATGTGACTTATATTTATCTTTTTTATTGCTATATATTGAGTATTACAATTTAAATACAGTTCTTCCTTTCTTAAAATGAATATATATTTTTGGCATGCTCTTTATTTGGTACTTTCTTCTTTTTACATCCCCCTTCTCTCTCATTATTCTTTTTTCTTTTTCCTCCTTTCCCTTGTCTCTCTCCTGTTACTTGCAGGTGAGGAAAAATAATTATCTTGTATGTTATTCTGGCTGGTCTAATAATCAAATTGACATGAGACATAGTCACAAGAGAAATATGACCAAATATATTACATATGTACATATGGGTTTCCATAAGTGACCCTAGAACACATTGAGCAGTTGAGGTTTATATGCTATTCTGGACTAAGGAGAGAGAAACAAGGGTCTGGGCCTTCAAATAGAAAATAGGCATTTCACAGGTAGATGACAAATAGTAAACATGGTAAACAAATTGTTGTTGGACCACCACCCAGAAGCAATGAGGAGATTAACAAAAAGAGTTTTCAGGTTCTGCCATGTCTGCCACATGTAGATCATACTATGCTAAGATAATATCTTCCTTCCATTAAGCAAACTTTTCTCTCTGAATTCCTTTATGCAAATAAAGGGAGAGGTTCAATATTCTAAGTCTTTTGTTTCTTAAAAATAACCACCTTAAAATAATCAATATTCCCAAAAGCATATTTTAGGGTGGATTACTCAAATAGTTCTCATACCTTCACAGTTCCACAGTCTTAAGAGGGCTGGGTCCCCCTCTCAACTAGCCAAGTTTCCTTTTGGTTGGAAAATAATGGATTCTGTCTTAAGATCCCAAAGAGGGAAAGTTATTGGAAGAATATAGAGATATTTCACAAAATGCAATAGCAAGATGTGACTGCTATATTAGAAAAGTAGGTGGCTTTTTCCACCTTTCTACAAGTGTATAGTTTTTCCTGTGTCTGCTCTTTCTCATAACTTCTCTCTGCACCTCTGCTCTTTCTCTTCTCATACTTCTGCTCCCCTTAATTGGCTTCCTCTTCTTAGTCATCTTGAGCATTGCCAATATGGATGTTTAGCCCCTAAGTCTGCATGATCCTTCAAATACAGTACCTGAAATGTTCCTCTATATCTCTAGGTTTAAATCTTTCTTTTGTTAGGTGTTCAAACTTTGTCCAACCAGCTGTGTTGGTGTGTCAGTTCACAGGGTCAAATATTTCCTCTTTAGTATATAGGGCATAGAGTTATAGTCTGAATTCCAAGACATATTAAATATACCTTACTTTATATTGGTCCTTGAATCCAGGTGTACTCTTCTCCATTCTAACCTAATTACTGTAGACTCAGAGGAAAGAAGGATCCCTGTTGCTAGCAGGACTTTCTCATACAAAGCCTGTCAAAATGTTCTACTTAGTCATTGTGGTCAGAGACATGTTTAGCTCAGACGGAATTTGTAGCTGAATGCTCAGAAATCTTTGTAGGAAAATAAATGTAAAAACATGTTGTATGGTATTTGCTTTTACATGGAGTTAATTCATATAAAACAACTTTTTAAAATTAGAATGAACACGAAAAGCCTTTACCATTGGGGACAGTTGCTTTAGATATGGATAAGAAACATGAGAGTAGTCCAACTTGCCCAAAGTTTACCTAACTGTGCAAGTAGTAGGAAACATGTTTTTATGAATTAGGGTGCATTGGATGCTTCATTTCTAATGGATTCGTCCATACTTGAAAGAGAAGTAGCTATGATGTCACTGCTATTTAAGTTCTGTTAATATATTAGGAAATTGCTTCAAAGAACATCTTCACACTAGTGCAGCCCTTTTATACTCTGTGTTTCTGTATGTGTACAGGGTCTGCCAATTAAGTCCACAGACTTGCCACTGTGTGTTTACATTGGCAACACTGTACAAACAACTTGATAAGGTTTCATAACATTGTGCACAGCTGTGTTCATATCGATGTGTGCTGGTGTGTCACCGAGTAGTGTTCATTAATGTTGTTACACATTTTTGTGTGCAGTTGTGAGAATGTTGGAGCTTGATTTGAGTAATGAACAAACATTAAGTTTCTTGTTAAACTTGGCAAGAGTGGAAGATAAATCAGGGACATGTTAATCCATTTATAGGTATAATGCCATGGAGAAAAAGGCAGTGTACAAATGGACTAACAATTTTCCTGATAGAAAACATTTAGGAAAATTTTAACTGAAATCTTGACATGAGAAAGGTGTGTGAAAAAATGGTCCTGAGGGAGCTCACTGATGAATAAAAGCAAAGGAGAGTCAAAGTATGCAAAGACTTTTTGAAGAGGCAAGATGATGTTTTGGGCTGTGTTATCACTGGTGACGAAACATGGGCATACCAATATGACCCTGAAAGAAAGCATTAAAGAGCACAATGAAAGCCAGCCAATTCTCCTCAACCAAAAAAGTTCCATCAGTCCAAATCAAGAGTCAAAACCATGTTGCTAATCTTTTTCTTTTAATATCAGAGGGATTTTTCATTATGAGTTTATATCAACTAAACAGTCAAACAAGTTGACTATTTGGAAGTACTGAAAAGGCTGCATGAAAAAATTAGATGAAAATGACTTGAAATTTTCTCCAACAACTCATGGCTCTTGCATAACAACAATGCACCAGCTAACAGCATACCGTGAGGGAGTTTTTAGCCAGTAAACAAATAACAGTACTGGAACACCCTCCCAACTCATCATATCTGGCCCCCAGTGACTTTTTTCTTTACCCCAAGATAAAGGAAATATTGAAAGTAAGCCATTTTGCTGACATACAGGACATCAGGGTAATACGAAGGCTCTGATGGCCATTCCAGAGAAGAGAGATAAAAATTTTCTTTAAAAGGTGGACTAGTAGTTGTCATCAGTGAATGGTTTACCCAGGGGAGTACTTTGAAGGTGAGCATAGTGATATTCAGCAATGTGGTATGTACCACTTTTTCTAAGATGAGTTTTTGAACTTAAATATCATACCTCATATATGAAAATAACAAAGAAGACTTAGTAAGTGTTCAAGAAATTTTAATAATAATAATACTAGGAATGTTTCTGTATGTACAGAAAATTGTCAGTTTCTTTCTATGCTCAGTATTTAACTTGGATGCCTCTCAGTAGCCTAGAAAATGTTTCCTACCATTCAGAATTTAGGTTCATCAACTTCACTGAGGCTGTCATTACTGAAGAATATTGTTTCTCAAACTTAGATTTTTTTAGCATCCTCCCTTCTCAACCAAAAAATTCAATGCTGTAAAAATTCAATGCCTTTGAAATGTTATAATAGCAGAATGCATGCCTATTTACTTAACCTTATTACTCTCATATATTCCAATCCAAATTTTAAGAAACATGGTCTGACAAAGAATTTTTTTTTCAGATTTGTGATCTGATGTAGAGGATAAGATATTTATGGAGACAAAAAAATTAAATTACATTAACTTAATAAATTTTATGAATCACTTTTATCAAGAATAATATAGGAATTCCATAAAGTTGAACTCTCCCAGAGATGAGTGACACATACTAGGACACATCCTTCTTTTGAGTTAAAGCCTGTCACCAATCTTTTTTTTTTTTATTGTTAAACTTATTGGGATGACATTGGTTGGTAACATTTATATAATTTCTAGGTGTACAATTCTACATTACATTGTATATGCATTGCTTTATGTGCAATGGAACATAATTGAAAACCCAGAAATAAGTCCACAAATATATAGACAGATTATTTTTGACAAAGGAGCAAACAATATATGGTGGGGAAAAGCAATCTTTGAATATCCTTGAAAAATACCAAGGTGGGAGTTTATTATAGGGTAGATGGAAACATTTTGTATTTGCTGTAACGTTTTGTTTGTTTGTGTGTTTTGTTAGTTAGACATATTTGGATATAACTGCTTCAATGTAGTCACATGGTACCTTCATCATTTTTTGTTTGTTAAATTTATTAGGGTGACATTGGTTCATAACAATTACATTGCTTCTAAGTGTACAACTCTACATTACATTGTCTATACATTACAATATGTGCTCACCACCCAGAATCAGTTCTTGTTCCATCACCATATATTTGATGCCACCTCTCTACACCCGCTACCCAGCTTTCCCATCCATCTCCCTCCTTACCCTCAGGTACCAATGAACTATTTACTGTGTCCATGAGTTTTTGTTTCTTTGTTACTTTTACTTTTATATTCCACCTTTGAGTGAGGGCATGTTTCTTGATTATTTTAGTCTGACTTATTTCACTTAATAAGATGTTTTCAAGGTCCATCCATGTTATCACAAATGACTGCATCTCATCTTTTCTTATTGCTGAGTAGTATCCCATTGTATAAATGTACGACTTCTTTATCCAGTCATCTATCAAAGGACACCTTGGTTGCTTCCATAACTTGGCCACCGTGAACAGTGCTGCAATGAAAATTGAGGTACATATATCTTTGTGAATTAAGGTTTTCAAGTTTTTGGGGTTTTTTT
>PVKE010051153.1:0-10726 GCA_004027555.1 Craseonycteris thonglongyai
CAATAGCTTGGTGATTGCCTGAGGGAGGGGGAGGAGGGGGGAGGGAGAGTGGGAGGGGAAGCGGGATAGGACACCAGCATTATGAACACACTCAATGGTTTGGTGGTTACCAGGATAGGGGGGAGGAGCGGGGGGACAGTTGTGGGGGGAGGTGGGAGTGGGCACTAGATATAAGGTGATGTAAGGGGAACTGATACTGAGTGATGGGCACATAGTACGATGCATGAATGATGTGATGTGGACTTGTACATCTGTAAATTATCTAATTCTTACCATCCAATGTAACCTCGTTAAATTTAACAATAAATAAAAAAATTTAAAAAATGCAGTGCTTGCATAGTAGTAAAGCATAAATTCATGCAATCATTTTGGAAAATAATTTGGCATATATAAAGAACACTATAATTTTCATGTACTTGACCCAGTGTTCTATTTCTAGGAAACTAGGTCCTAAGGATATAATCCAAAACATGAAAAAGAAAACACTATTGGCATTACTATGTTAATTTTGGTAATATTTATAAACAAAAATATGAGAAAAGCAATCTGAGAATGAAGAAAATGTAGATACAGGTACTTAGTCAAACATTTTAAAGTTATATGAAAATATGGTTTTTGTGATTTGCAAAAGCTTTGAAGTAGTATGGAAGAAATGATTATAATAACCTATCCAGTCAAAAAGCAAAAATAAGGTTTGGTTTTTTAAGTGGGTCATAAAACTATATGTGCAATATGATTGTAACAATTACTCTTTAAATATACATACAAAAATGGATATTCATCCAAAGGCCAAAATGTGATACTAAGTTAAATATTAAAATTTCCTTTATTTCCCTAATTTTCTTGGGATATAACTATAATGGTCTGAAAAGCACCCTAAAAAATCGGTACACACACATTCATAAAAGTGAAAAACACTTAAGAGTTTTTATCATAAGCCTAAACATTTTTCAAAGGATATATCTTAGAAAATTAGGACCCAATGAATTCATATGTACTCGTATATCTAACTGAAGCCAGTAAAGTCTTATTTCCAAAGGATATTTTAAGATTAACAAAGTCAAAATGAATGAACAAAACATGACACCTCACCCAAATTCTGCAAAGATCTACCAGAGCTAGAATGCTTACCTTCTCGTAGATCCTGCCAAGCTTCTCCACCACGCCGTTGTACAGACAGCCTCAGTCTCCCCACTCCTTTACCCTGAATTCATATGAACCCTCCCCATGCACAATGCAGTCAACTTAACTGCACCTATTCAGAGGTTATAAACAGAACACTACAGCTGTGAGGCTTCCAAATAAGCACCTTTTATAAGCACAAACACACTCTTAAACAAAAGTGACCTTAAAAATGGGGTGCTATGTTACATGCCTGTTACGACATCAAGGACTGGGCATCAACTTCTCAAAATAGTGGTGCTGTATGAACCATGAGAAAAACCAATGACACATGCAGAGACAAGGAGTGTGAAGGGAAGAGCAGAAAGCTCACCACCAGCAATTGGGAAGAAATAGCTTGAGCTTCAGTGGATGCATCCTGAAACAATTCTTGAGCAATCTTTATCTAAAGAACTTCCAAAATGTTACGAATCACAAAATATAGAGAAATGCAGATGTTCACTTCCACCCCTCATCTATTAGATTTTGTGGAAGACCATATAAGTTGCCTTGGTTAGAGTAAGAATATTGGTTGGGTGACAATCAGGTAGTCACAGTTTATGGAGAAATATTCTAAAAAAAAAAAAAAAAAAATTCTTACCTGTCAGCCTCCTAACCTTGAAATGGACAAATTCTGATCTCAGAATTTTTAAGTGAAAATGCTCCTTTATCAAGCAAAATCATCTGGTACTCCATCCAACTCATTCTACCTGGAAAGGTAGGAATGAGGGCACATGGAGAGGAAGAGGACAGGTAAGTAAGAGAAAACTCTGAGGAATATATATATTTTTAATTATTTAACAAATTAATACCGGTAGTTAGAAAGAAAAGAAAACACAATCATAGGCGATTCTCTAAAGACACTAACTCAAAATCTGTCTCCAACTTTCTCCATCACTCTCCTCCCCCCAAAAAGAAATAAACAGGTAACGACAAGAGAATATCATCCTGATGTTAATGAGAACTGATATTCAGCCACACACGTAATACTACCTGTATTTCTCATCACTACACCTAAAGGAAGGACTGTGTCCAGATAAATGCAATTAATATAATGAATGAGGTATTTATTAGAGCATATCTTTCCTCTGATACCTACGTTTTCTGTGGAAATTTTCATTCTAGAAAGGAGAATCACTTTTATAGAATCATAAAAGATGTGCAAAGAATACAAAGATCTCTTATATTCTGAAAAATACATTCTAGAAAAATAACACCATCTCATCTGGAGGAACATTACTACGCACTATTTGATATGTGGTTAGCAAACCTAGGAAACTTGATGGCAAAGACTAGAAACAGAACTAGGTACAAGAGGAATGCAGAGCAAGTTATTCACTCCACAGTCCACAAAGACAGGGCATAGGTTAGGAAAAGCTGGGTGTCTGCAGGGTGAAAAGAGCATTCCCCTCAACTCCTTGGTAAAATAATTCTTGGGGCCTAATATTCAGAGCACCTCGCAATACAGTTTTCTAGCTGCATTTAATAGCCTCCCCATCAGTTAAGCTTACCTTCCCACACTTCTCCCCTAGCAATAGGTACAAAGAACGTGTTTTTCAGTCATGACCAAGGGAGTAGTAGGCCCCAAGTCATGCCCACACTGGGCTGAATCTTTCCTGGCATTTATCTTCTACTTATGACCCCACAGCACCTAAAAGCCCATGAAAAGGCACAAGTGTGTAGGGGATACCTTCAGAATACAGGATACAAAGCAGACACAGAACTGGAAAATGCAAAGCCATGTGTGAGTATTACAATAAGAAAACATTTCCGAAAACGGGGCAGTGTCTATTTAGATCTTTGAGGGAAGGAAAAAGCACACTAGTAGAGGGAAACAGTAGAGGAGAAAAGGCCAGCCCATTTTCAATCACGGTGAGCCCATCAGGGTCAAAGATCAGTTTCTCTAAAGCAAAATTCTTTTCAGCCTTTTTAAAAGTAAAATATTCCCTACTGATACTGAAACATGGGCATATGGTTATAATCTACACTTCCGCACAATTTCAATTTAATTTCTCTGGATCATTCGTCAGGCAGTTGCCATTTTTTTAAAAGACAGATAACCTAAGAACCTATAAACTATAAGGGATTGAGAACAATAGAAAAGAATCTTAAATGGTCAGGTAAGTGGAGTCACTTATTTTATCAGAGAAACATGGAACAACTTTGATTAGGCTGGGGTTTACAATTATTTTTTTTTTTTTAATATCTGGTATAATTCCCAAGCATCTTGATTTTCAAATAAGAGGGAAATACACTCATTCATGTCCCAAAGTATCCATCTTTTCAAGAAATTCAAGCACTATAACTATCACTGCTTCTTCTTAGCAGTAACTGGAACTGAAAGCACCAAAATTCTTTAATTAAAGAAAAATTTAAAAATTTTAAGATATGCTCTAACACAGGAAAGATTTTAATAAACTTCCTTATAGCAAGCCATTTCATAGATAGAGCGCTCTAGGGGGCGAGCCAGGAACCAGTGGATACAACTCCTTAGCACTAGCAGGCAGTTTACATCCAAAGCCATCAGATGTCACGAATCCTGCTCACAGCCAAGGGAGAGGGGTCAGCACTGCATTCTTAGTCAGCAAATATACTGATTTTGGAAACTTTATGTATAAAAAATGAATTTATCCTTAATAAAAACAGCCCTAAACTCCCTTAATGGGAGTATACTGCTCCACACTCAATTCTCTGACAATAAATTTAGCAATGATAGATAGAATAACAACATACCATCCATAATCCCCGGGGACTGACGGCTGCTTGTTGATTTCATACAAATAAGAAAAAACTTATACTTTTCTGGAAATAATTACCAACTGGTGAAGAAGGGAACACAAGCTGTGTGTAAGGTAGTAACTAAGAATTCAGTGTTAGCACTTACCATGTCTGTACCACTTTGAGCAAAATAACAATCTCTCCGCACCTCAGTTTCCTCTTATGTGAAATGGGGGTAAAAATAGCTCCTACTCATTTGTTTATTATTGGATTTTCCCAGAAGCAAGTGACAAGACTCTGTGATGTGACAAGTGTTTGGGTGAAAGTAATTTAAGCAGAATTTGATCCCGGGGACCCCTGGTAGTGGGGTGGGAAAGTGAATCAGGAAGACAGTAAAGAGGGCAGCTCTCATAGGTGTGAAAGCAGACTCCCGCAGTGGGCATCGGGCCTGATTCCAAGGAGGATCTATCCAAGATTGCAGAGATGATTCAGAGCTGACCCCTCTCAAAGGCTGGCATTCACCCACCAATTCCAGCCTGTCTGGTTGAGGAATACTTCAGCTGTGAGAGAGCTCATCTGGCTGTGGTGCCTTCAGGCAGAACTCAGGCAACAGGGACCAACTGGTCAACCCAGTTCAGCAATGAAAGTCCAGACTCCCAGGAAAACCCTCCGTCCTCAGTAAGCCAGGATGGTCCATGACCTCACCTGGTACTTGAGCGATGAGAGGTGTGGGCAGAATTAATGCCGAGTATGCTCAGTCCCATCTCATGAGGACCGGAGGCTCTCCTCCATGCACAGAGCAGGCCTGGGGCATGCACAACACTAGTCAGTGATGGATGGTCGGTATGCTGGTATATTCAAAGCAAGGTAAGAATCATGGATCCGCTCTTAACACACAGAACACGCAGCATCTATGTCACGCTGTGCATGATGGGTGGAGTGCTTTGGAGCTGGGTTTGCTGAAGAACTCCATTCAGGCAGCCTGGCTCTGTGTGCCTAAATGGCTCCAAAGTGCCATCAATGAGAGTCTCTCACACAAAAAATGCCTTTCTTACCTGCACTATCCCTGATATGGAGCAGAGAATCTCCACTTCAAGTTGCACAAAAAAAAACCCCACAAGAACCGAAGGTATGAAAAGGAGCAGAACCAGCTCTCCTAATCAACCTCCACATCACCCTCATTCCTCCCTTCCCTCTTGCGAAACAAAGTGACAGATGTACTACAGGACCCTACCTAAATCCTAGGGGCTGACAAAACGCATTCACACACCCCGGGGCACCGCTGCTCCCACCAGCGGTGTTGTCTATTTACCCAGAGCCAGTTGTATCTGTTCCCAAGTGTGCCTCTCAAATAAATAATGCCCCCGAAATATGACTGCTTCTAATTAGTCCTCCATGTTCAGAAAAGGCCTTGGCCCTATAACAAATAAAGTATGTATTTTTGGAGGGTATAATAAAATATTTATAGTTTGTGTATTTTTTATGACTCCCCAATTTATCCAAGTTTATTTGGTTTTAAATACACTGGAAAAGCACTTCTACTGTACACAACCACTTCTCTAGGTATGTGTGGAGTGGTCAGTGTGTCTGTTCAAAGACACATTTACACACAATCTATGTGAGAACCTCTATGAAGGTGGCAGAGAAGATGCCAACCCTAGGTCCCTTCCTGACCAGCTGTTAATAAAATGGAATGAGTTATTTCCTACAATACACAGAAAGGACAAAACATCTCATCAATTACTGTAAATTTTAAACATACTCCTAGATAACCCAATGCCAGGAGCTTAATAAGGATCCAACTCTTGGTCAGAATAAAATAGGAATTCTTAGACACAAAAGCCTACTTACCTTAGTCTGACACTTCATCCTACAAAACATTTCCATGCACTATAACTATGAATCACAACTACATCAAAAGTGTTTACAGCACAGAGGAATAAAACTGGAAAGTTAAAATTCAAATCCGCACCACCATCTCCTTCCACAAACTTCACAGTACGAGCTTTAACTAAAACCATAAACTCATATAAATAAAATGCTCAAGAATAACATCTTTTTCATAAGAATTTCATTTCATTATTTAGCTTTGTTATATTCAAGATTATATGAAAAGTCCTACATTGAAAACTATCTGTATGTGTATGTACTGACTTCAAATTCTGAAAAATGAAAAAAATTTTCTTTTCCCAGAAGCTTCTGGGCAGTATGCTCATGGGACTTTAAAACAAGACTGCTGTAATGTTCACTTTTCCTGTGTTATTAAGCAGGAAACTCTGCCCAATAACACAGAAAAATAATAGGATGGATGAAACTCCTAAGGCATGTGGATAAATAAGTAATAAGATATGCTAGATAAAGCAATATGTGTGTTGAACACAGAAAGAGATGGAAGACCAAAGGCACCTAAAATTCATGAGGCACTAAATATACAAGAGACACCTAATATTCATAAGGCACTCAATATGCATGAGCCACCTGAGGCACTAAATATTCATGAAATATGAATTATACATAAGACATATGGCACTCAACATTCATGAGGTCTTAATTAGGCCACCCAGGGTAACATCTACCCTTTTTCTCTGTACAAGACACACAAATAAAACCCATAGCTGTCAGCAGGCTAACAGGCAGATACTTATATCTCTCTCATAGAGAACAAGTGGACAATCTAGACCAGAAAAGACCCTGGCTGCAAGTTAATGATGCTGGTTGGTTGATACCTGATATATGAAATCACCCTCAATTCAATGAGCTCATCCACTGACACACACATACATACCTTTCCAAATGACATGCATATGTTTATAAGTACATAATTGTGTGTTCTGGTGCTTATATGTATATAGTGTATGTATGTGTGTATATGTCATGTGTCTATCGCTATATATTATGTGAGGGTAGGAAAACTATGCAGAGCTCATACATATTGTATTATGGGCATCAAACAACAGTGCCTTACACAAAAAAAGTACTCAGCAAATATTTGTACAGTTAATTGCTTGTCAGTATGGGCTGACCAAGAATATTCAACAGTGAAACTTAAATTCATCCAGATAGAATAAATTCAAATTAATCACTTTATTTTTTTAACATATCCGTCCCCCAATCTATGGCAATATGTGAAATGTAGCAGACATACAATGCACACTAAATCTACGGCTGAATGAGAAAATTGGTTAAAAAATCATTGTTTAGTTATTTGACTTAACAAATTTAATCCACAGAGAAAACTGCATGTGACAACATTTTTACTACTAGCATGTATAAACTATCATCCTCCAGTTGTAGAAAAACTTAACTAATAAGGTAAGAATATCTATTAAATGATAAAGTTTAACTAGAGGAAAACAATAAAAAATGATAGTAGTAAAAATATTAGTATTAAAATAATTATATATAATATTTGTATGCATATTATATACATATATAAAATAATATGTACAGAAATAAGTGTATACCTTATATACCGTATTTTCCGGCGTATGAGACGACCCCCTAATTTTACAGTTAAAACATAGGTTTAGGCCTATATTCGCTGTATAAGACTACCCACGACCCCCTAATTTTACAATTAAAACATAGGTTTAGGCCTATATTCGCTGTATAAGACTACCCACGACCCCCTAATTTTACAATTAAAACATAGGTTTAGGCCTATATTCGCTGTATAAGACTACCCACCGAGGCAGTAGTCTTATACAGCGAATATAGGCCTAAACCTATGTTTTAACTGTAAAATTAGGGGGTCATCTTATACGCCCGGTCGTCTTATACGCAGGAAAATACGGTATGCATTATATTACATAAATAAAGTATTAATCAAAAACAATTCTGTATATTTTGTTTGCAACCCCTCCCTAACTTTTAGAACAATAGTTGTATGTCTGTTTCAATATAATAACAATTCACCTTAATCACCTCTTTGAAAGTTCATCACTGTCTATAGTCACATGGGAAGAGTGATACCTACACCTTCAGAGAGGGTCTCACATATTAATGAATTAATATTAATTTATTACTGAGAAAACTAAATCATAGTAGATATTTTTAAAACTGAATTTTAAAATGACCAGAGTTGGGTCACAGTCCTGAATAGACCACACAGATTACCCAATCCTTACTTGCCAAGAGAAACACTTCAAAATCAAAGAAAATTTTCAATACTGCAATGCTATCTAAATATATTTCTCCAGTCCTATTAAACAATACAAATAAATTACTGATGTGGTTCACATAGCATTAAGTCAAGTGAATTTCACTCTTCATACTCTCACTCTGTAATTTCTCATTACCACTTGCCAAGTACAATCGTAAATTAGAGATCTAGGGTGAAGGAAATTAGTTACTATACAGGTGAGGTTTTATAATGATTAATTTTATTTTTTCTGAACTTTTATTAAAGAACTAAAACAGAAACATTTGTACTCATTAATGTTTATAACCTGTCTTGTTAGCCTTTCTCAAACTCTTCCACACTCATTTATTCAAAAAATGTTTTACAGAAAATAAATAAGACATAGGGATATAAAGTACAGCATGATAACTATAGTGAGTAATACTGTATTATGTGTTTGAAAGTTGCTAAGAGAATGGATCTTACCTGTTCTTAACCACAAAAATAAATAAATAAATTGTATGTATAGTGATGAATGTTAACTAGACTTACTGTGATCATTTTGCAACACAAATATCAAATATTGAATACCTGAAACAAATATGTTGTATGTAAATTTACCTCAATTAAACAAAAGTTTCATACATACTTTTTCAGTCACTGTGCTAAGAAAACACTGAAACAGACTATTCTCCCAGTTCACCCAGGAGTGTCCTAGTTTTCGTACTGAAAGTTCCATGTCTTCAGAGACCCCTCACTCCTAAATAAACTAGACGCACTAATCAATCTACACTAAGAAATAAATGAAGAGAAAAAAACAGATATGAGTCTTATACTCATGAACTTTAATTGCCCTATAAGGGAGGGAGAAATTAACAATCACAAAGAGGAATTAACTAATAACATCACAGCAATGATCCCAGAGCTATCTTGTAAAATAATGTGAAATCCTTATGATTTCCTAAAATCAACTGAAACTATCAGTAATGTCCACTAATAGAGCACTAGCTACATAATATTAGTACATCCACCCAGACATTAGAAAGAATGAGTAACGATAAAGGACAATCTTCAAGATTCTAAGTAAAAAATGAAAAGATAGAGAAAAATGTATAGAGAATGCTACAATTTTTTCTGAAAACAAAATGGGTTCTATAAACATGCCTGCATATGCATAGATGACCTCTAGGAGGAGAGGAACTCAAGAACCTGGTAGAAGTGTTTATCTCAAAAAAAAAAAAAAAAAAAAAAGGCGGGGGGGGGACTGAATAATTTTTGATTGAATAGAGATTATACTTTTTAATGTCCATATTTTTTATCTTTTGAAATCTGCCATGTGTGTATATTACCTATCCCAAACAAACAGACATGCTTTTTTCATTCTCCCCAAATGAGGGGGACGGGGGCCCCTCAGTACTTATTCCATCTATTTCTAATGCAGTACAATGAATAGCCAAAATCCTACCCTTGCTTGTTTTTAATTCTTTTAAGAACCACAAATCAGAAGCACATAAAAATATTGAATGTCCCCTTTATAAAACTTGTGAGTATTTTTCATATATTCTCTCAAGGACCATATCAATCAATATCTGTAGATCAAGAAAACCAAAAGATTTAGAAACAGTATTAAGCATGTCCTATATGTATGATGATGAAGTTGAGCATGAATAACTTAATATCATAATAAACTTAACCATGAATAACTTAGTATCATAATAAATATCCTAATATATACATTACCATTACTACTTAATTTTTTTGTGGTTCTATAAAGTATTCGAATTTAGGAAAAGCACTATTAAAAATATTTTGATTAACAAGGATGCTTCTACATATAAAACCTTCAAGATTATTAAACACAATTATCTGAGACTTTGATATTCCTTATAAAAACAGGACTATAAAGACATACTTATTACCTCCTTTAATTAATGGATATGGACAATAGAAAGATTTTACTGATTTCAGTGCACCGAGGAATAAAGTGGCTATCTATTGCTTAAAAGAAAAAAAAATACAGAGACAATGGTTAATAACACTATTGCATATTTGCTAAGTTGCTATGAGAGTAGATATTCAAAGTTCTCAACTTAAGTATTTGAATACATCTCTCTTCCCTGATTAAAACCTTTCCTAAAATCAAATAAAGTAGTTGCCATATGAATTCTTCTGGTCTTACTCCCATGATTAAGACATCCTAAACAGACTTAAAAATTCCTCTGACACTATTTGATCTTGAAAACCCTCTAGCTACACACTGAGCTTAATTTCTCTTGTTTGTACTTCATTAGTGACTATGGTTTTCTAATTTAATAAAAATGTTGCTTGATATTGAGAAGGGGAGGCTGATGGCAGGAGAGCTAAAAAATCCAAAGCATAAAATTCAGGGGAAAACATAAAATAGCTAATTCTCACACTGCCATGGAACTAAACTGGCATGATTGAGAGGGAGCAACCTTGTGCACACACATCTTATTATCCTATGTAATGGATAACCCGAAAGGCTGTCCTTTTATACTGTAAAAACACCTAGGGCTGTCTTTACCTTGTAGATTTACCTTTCTAATCACACTGCCTTTAAGTTACATTAACCTACATTAACCCTGAAAACATATCAACTCAACCAACTGGGCAGAGTAATGCAAAAGTAGATCAGGTGGCAAAAGGAAGGAGTGCTACTTCACAAAAAAAAAAAAAAAAAAAAAAAAAAAAAAAAAAAAAAAAAAA
>PVKE010051154.1:0-10728 GCA_004027555.1 Craseonycteris thonglongyai
TCTCTCTCTCTCTCTCTCTCTCTCTCTCTCTCTCTCTCTCTCTCTCTCCTCTCAAAAAAAGAAAATAAATCTTTAAAAAAGGTTAAGAAGTACCAATTCAATTAACAATTTGATGCCACAAAAATAAATTCCACCAAAATTCAGTAATAGGAAAATGAAACAGCCCTAGATTTTTATCTATTCAGAACAGCTATATAGACCATGCAAAGATGACTTTTCTTTCTTTATTCCTTCCTTCCTTCCTCTCTCTCTCTCTCTCTTCTCCTTCTTCTTCTTCTTCTTCTCTCTCTCTCTCTCTCTACCTCCCTTTCTCCTGTCCTTTATTCTTTAAGTACAGCTCTGTGTACAAGTATTCCTGAGTAATGGACAATTATCTGATGATAATGGTTTACATTTGCATAATGTTTTCAGAACTTCTTCACAAGTATAACCATCTTGTCAGGTTATATCTACACCCATGAAACAGGAACTTCAGTGACTTGACCAAAGTCTAAAATCTAGTTTTTAATAGAAGAGGCGGCAGTGTGGTGTTATACAAAGAACTTTAGAGTCATGCATGGTAAACGAGGGTTCGTTATCCAAATCCTGTATTTACTAGTTAGGTGTCATGGGGGTTCAGAAGGCACCACCCCGAGCTGCCCCTCTGTGGTGTGCAGATTACTTTGAGCTAAAGACGACTTTAGCCACAGGATCAAGAGAAACTTCTGCCCCTCCTTTGAACTACCTAGAAGAATACGAATTAGGGGCCTTGCCCATAAGAGGTATCTTCTTTTGACTTATCTATACGACATGGCAAACTTCTATTTACTAAATGTCTGTTCTTCTCATCATCCTACTATAACCCTTTGAAGCCCCATAGCTTCATTATCTCACTCCTAGCTCAAGATGTCTTGTATACCTAGATCCCCCTCTCTGTCTCTGAACTTCTCCTGTATGGGGTCTCAGATTTTGTCAGAAATGTGGGTTTTCTATACATACAAGGGCTGTCCTGAAAGTATCCAGCCATATAAAATGAAATATAGAGGCATTTGTGGTTGGATTTTTTTCCAGACAGTCCTCGTATATATGTATTCGATTTGATTAGTTTTCTCTTACTAATCTGTCTCAGATCTATTTGATTATTAGACCAACGAGAAGAATCTTAAGGGTAGAGGAAAGTTTGTTTCTCTTCCAACAGTGCTAAATCTGCTAAGTTCCAAATTCTTACCTCTCTACACTCTTAACTTAGGACTTGAAGTTTGGCCCTTCCAGATTGAGAATTCATTTTTGTTCTCGCTTGAAATTTGGTCTTTGGCTGTATTCTTTCTGTTTTTGACTAACCCAGTTTTTGTAGTCTCAGCATGAATTGTTGTCTTGGATGAGAACTCTTGTCTAGCTCCAGAAATACAGAACTCAACCATTAGGTTGGCTTCTTGGCTGAGCCACCCCTAAATATTCCCAAGGCATTCACACAAAACACAAGCAATTTCCACAGGCCGTAAAGACTAAAATAGGGCTGATGTCGAATGGTAGGGCCCAGCAGAGGGCTTGGAGAGCAGAGAGAATTGAGCTTCCTGTACATCATATACATTGATACTTAGCAAAGACAATACAGGTCCCTTATTCTGGGATAACAAGGTGTTTAGATGGGCTTCAAGTGAGATTCTATGAGTAACATAGCACAAGCAAATATAAATAAAAATCCTCTTCACTTTTGTTTACTTTTTCAAATTATTAACAAGTAAATAATTTTCTACCAGAGGGAGATACATATTTAAAATCACGGTTTCAGTTGCCCTATAGAACCATATGGAATTCAGCCTCTCATTTCACTATTGCTATCCTGCTTTTACCCTCCAACCCACAGACACCACCATATTTAGGGTATCTTTCATTATAGTATTGTCAATGAGGAAATAGACTGAGTGACACCATATGGTAGTAGGGACAATGAAAAAAAAGTTACTTGATGTCCTGTTTATCTGTCATATGGGCTGATTTATAAGCTCCCTACAAGAAGTAATTTAATGGCTTTTTAATAGAAGGAGGCTTGATAAAATACATGCAGATGGTATTGTGGGTAATGTCTCAGGCTATAATGATTTTAATAATGACTTGTCATATGTATTTACCTGCTCACAAATAAAGGCTGAAGTTGCATATATGCACATATATGCATGCACATTTTCTTCCAGTGGATGAGGCTGCCTAAAAGCCTTTAGTAGAGACAATATAAATACACATAAATAATCAAGATATATACAACTGAAGAAATGAGCAAAACTGGAGAAACAACAATAATATTAGTAATGATAACAATAACATATGATGATGATGATACAATACGAACAAAAACCACTTAGGACTTCCATTCTGACTGACCTTGGCTTCCCATCAAGTCACACTTGCATAGGGCATCTTCCTAGAGCGCATGCCTTTGAAGCACTCCCAGCAAATGTCTGCCTCCGGAAAGGATGAACGGGAATGGCTTATGTCCTTCAAACAGGCCTTTGGCATCCGTGCACAACACAGGCCGGTCTCATAAGCAGTAAGGATAGCACAGGACTCAGACAAATAGCAATGTCATCTACGGGCTGTCTCTTGTTCCCCATGGTCTCGAAGGCAGATCTGGCAGCTACAGCACGTGCTGCATAGCTTCCTTTGACCTTGCAGGAGGAGAAGTATAATTGGGAACGTCCCTCTGAGGAAAAGACCAGGTCAGTGCAGTGGCCTCGCATGTGCTGTTTTATTTTAGGTACTGGTAGTGGGTGAGGGACAGAAGTCTGGGTGCGTGCCAGGGCATCCATCAGGGGCAGAAGAGGGGATGGCCACAGTGGTTGGCTCCCTTGGCCATCCTAAACTCCGGGATCTGGGAGCTTCAGGGACCTGTTCTGTCTTATGCCTCGGCCAGAGCTGAGTCAGTTTTGGGCTCCGTCGCTCACTGGTCTCTGGGAGTGGAAGTAGCAGCTCATTATCTCAGGGCTATTGAGCTCGCCTCTGACCTCTGCTTCGGGTGCTCCAGACAGCACCGATCGCCTCTGGCCAGGACGAGACAGTCCATGAGCTCATTTCTGGGCAAGGTTTCTACGAAACAGAGACAGGGTCCATGGGAGAGCTGGGAAAGACATTATTAAGCACCAGGAAGAATAGCCTGTGAGCTTTTTAAATCAAAATAAAAAGGAAAGGCAAAAGGAGCATTTTCCCAGGAAAACTTGACTTGCACATACTTTCTGCGGGTGGAGCAGCAGTCACCGGTGCCGACCTCGCTGGTTGGCTTCGGATCCGGTCCAGAAACAAGCAGAGCACGTCATCTGAGCCCCAGCTAAGCTTCCTGTGTCTGCCCTCTCCTCACCTCCCCTGCGCTCCGTTCTAGGTTTGCCCTCCTGGGGGACAGCACACCCTGAACATGAACGAGCTGGTTGGCTAAGTGGTTCCGTATGATAGCCAGTAACCACATGTGTCTACTGAGTATTTGAAATGTAGTTAGCTTGAATTGAAATGTGCCATTAAAACATAAAATACATAACAGATTGCAAGGATTTAGTAAAAGAGACTGTAAAACATCACCTAAATATTTTTATATTGATTACATGTTGAAATGAAAATATTTGGGATATGTTAGGTTAAATAAGATTAAACTTTTTTTATTCTGTTTTTCTAATATGGTTACTACAAATTATAAGATTGCATGTGTGGCTCACATTGTATTTCTATTGGACTACATGGTTTTCTAACCTTAGGACTCGTATTTCTAATATGATCAATTTAACCTTGACCATGACAAGGGTGAGCTTTGTCAAATAATATGTTTGATTTTAATCAACAGGAGTTAGTGGAAAGAGATGTGTGGGGGAACAGGTAATCAGTTCTCTTATTCTAGAATGTGCTTCCTTTTTCTTCGTTCTGCAAACTCTTTTTCACCCATCAAGATCCAGATGAAATGTCTCCTCCAAAAGGAAGTTTTCCTTAACTCTCCCAGGCAGATAGTCTGCTTTGTGCTGTCCATGCAAATCTCTATCAAAACACTCTAATATCCCAATATTCTTTCATTCACATCTCCCCTTCTAAGCTTGGAACTCCTCCAAACTGAGAACTGAGTTTTATTTATTTTAATAATAATAATAATAATAATAATAATAATAATAATGTTATTATAGTCATAATACAAGTGTTTTCTGATTCCTTAATTTGTTCATTTAACAATTTATCAATTAATTTATAAAATTAATTCATCCTGAGATCAAGCCTTCTAAGCCATTCAACCAGCAGCAGGTGCCTGCCCACACCCCTTGTTCTTTATGTAGCCCCTAATTATGGACCCTGTTCTGAGACTTCCCCTCACGAATTGCCAACCCAGCTAATTCCAGTGAATTCCCTAAGAGATAACTCTCTCAACGGTAACTGAGCAGAGAAGTTTAACCACGTCCCTGAACAACGTAGGTAAGTGTTCTGGGTTCACGTCCTTGGCCAGTCCTGTCCCCAGCCTCTCACCATTCTCCCTTCTCTTTCCAGGGCTGTTCTCAAGCTTCTGCTGTATTCCACCTCCTTCCCTCACCCCTGTGAACACTCGCCTCCTTCCAAACGCAACGTCTCTTACATTGTTCGGGTGTTGACTCTTCTCAAAGCCAGGAGAATATGGGATCCATTAGAAAGATGATGAAACTATGCTCCAAAGACTTAATGGTTTAGCACACATTACATCCTTTCTTCTTTTCTGACACCTGCCAATCTTAGGGCTGACAAAGTCAGCCTTCTAACATACCCAAACCTGGCTGGCTGCCAGTTTGGTCCCACGTGGGAATTTGTTAGTCTTTGTCGTGGAGAGAGGTGTCCTGTGTGTAGTGAAAGGAGTTGAGACTGGGCTGAACTGGGTGGAGGTACCACTCCTTGGAATACCCGGGACAGGCCTTGCTTCCGCAGCTAGCAGCCATCTTTCTAATGGTGGCCGTGTGAGCGACCCCTGTATCCACTTGGCTTTAGGAAAAGTAGGCTCCAGCCTTTGTAAAGGGCAGCCTCCAAAGAGAGGGTAGCCTCAGACTTCTTGTGAAAGAGACAGTCAAAACTCTATCTTCAATTATCATTGAGATAGTCAAACCAGACCAGATTGCCAAACAATAATCATGAAGTCAGTAAAAACAAACGAACAAAAAACAAAACTAAAGGCCGTTGTGAAAAAGGTTAAATTATCTTTTGCTCTTGAGAAGGTAGTGACAAGAAACATGATTCTTCAAGGGAAAAGTGAATGTAATTGATGCCTATCTTCATATATAAACATGAGATTACATAATTGTGGAAATTTCGCTCTCCACTTCCTTGATTAATTTCTACTTTTCAGGTCCATTGGGATAGTTTAGAGATAAAAATTTGGTCTGACTGGCATGCTCCCAGCCCTCCCACTTTGCCTGAATAACATTTGCTGCTGCTTCTTTCCCTTCTCAGCTTGAACACCGCCCCTGCTCTGATCTCCCAAGATGGAGAGAGAAGTTCATTGCTGTGTGTTCCGTTCCCAGCACCATGCTCAACCCGCACAGGTTCTCGAGCAATGTTTGCTGAGTGAAGGAACGATGACTGTGACATGCAGGCCAAATGTACTTGACTTAGAAATCAAGCATAGCTCAGCCACTTGTCAAGGGCATTACGTTTTCTGAGCTTGTGTGGCACATCTGTAAAAAAAAACCAAGGAGACAATAGTATCAACTTTACAGAGCTTTCTGAGATCATGTGTGTGAAAGTATCTTATCAATTGAAATGCCTTATAAGATGTGAAGCTATAACTTTCTTTTCCCTTTTACCTACCTATTTGCTATGAGGGTTGAAATATAATGCAACATCTCAGCACATGAGCCAAAATGATCTGGAAGCAGGTTGGGGAGTGCCTGCCAACCATAGTCTCTGCTAAATGCAATTCCGCAGTGGACTGCATAAAATTCATGGCTAACGTGCAGAGACATCCTTCTGAGCAGTGTAGGCGGCCCAGCCCAGAACTTCCTGGAAATCAGAACTGGGGCGCAAACCCTGGACAAAGAAGATGGTTTCATGCCCCTCCTCACCTGTGACTCTCCACAACGAGGATCAACTGAGTTTTGAGAGAGACCGAGGTCAGTGGTTGGAGCTCCAGTGTACTCTTCAAACGTCCACTGTTTCAATAGCTTTGAAAATGATTGGTTTGAATAGGAAGTTACTTTTTTCACCTTCCTGGGAAGCAGTTCGTAGCAAAGTCTAAAGGGTGAAAGACAGGCAAAGAGAAACTTTGCTCACCAGCCTCTGAGTTCAGTGTGACATTTAGAATAATAAGCTAAGAAGGAGGACTAACTATAAAAAAAAGGAAAGGGAAAATCACTTAACCAAGAAAGAATAGATTTGCACATTACACCAAGGGGTGTGCAGATATTTTTGTTATGTTGTTGACCTCATTTGATTTATCAGTATTCATGAAGTAGGACTGAGTTGTAGAGCACAGCTTAGTAAGAGGACAGCCAAAGAAAGGAAATGAAGCCAAGATTTCTCACCCAAATTTGGTACCAGTTGTAGGAGTGACCTTGACAAGCTATTTAACTTCTCAGGCCTCAACAGTTCTTATATGAGAGATAAAATGTCAATGTGACAAAATCCAGTAGAGTCAACTCTTGGATGCCGAGGATAATGAATTAAGTTCTTTCAAGTGTAGTTGTTGTATGTGTCTTTGTGATTCTTTGTTACAAGAGACACACACTTAGCTATAATACCTTATAGAAAACGTGTGTGCTATAAGAAAATACAAGAAGTTTTATGGGAAGCTAAGAAAACAGAAAAAAGGCCACACAAGGACAAGAACTGGACCTGGGAAGTCTAGGAGTGGGGAACATTTTTTTTTTTCTCTCAGGCAGCATGGGCGTCTACCTCTTGGTATCTCTCTATCTCCTTTTTATCTTGATTGGCCTCCTGTGGTTGCACACAGTCCAATATGGAATCTTAGACAATCTATTACCAGTGTTTCCTAACACTTAGAAACATTGGCTCGGGTGCCTTCCCTTTGATCCAATCAGCTGTGGTCATTAAATTCAGGGCCACACGATAAAAGAGGACAGTAGGGCTTTGTGTAGAAGCATAGTTTTTCAAAAGCGGGTGAAGGAAGGTAGATGTACAAGCCACTTAAGGTTAAATCTAGTCTTTGAGAGCAATTTGGGTCTTAAGCATCATGCCTAGGATAGGGAAGGAAGCATGGATTGTGGAGACACATGAGGGAAATGGCCTTCTTTATTTAGGAACCAGGCCAATAAAGCAGAAAACCAGGGTAGACTGAAGTAGGATACCTCTCTTTTTTCTTATGTTTCTTCTCAGAAGGAAATGGTGATTTCAGTCTTCCGTGAGTCACAAAGGGAAAGGAAACTCTTCAAGTGGGCCTCTAATTGTGGTTTAGAAGAAATGCCTTATAAAAAGTCCGTGTCTAATTTTCCCCTTACCAGCCAGTATACTCAGCGTATTAGCACCAATAACACAAATATTAATATACTCTTAGATTTTAAGTGCCCTTTAACTTGCCTCTGCTTGTTCTCTGCCAGCTGTTGTATGATTCATGGTAACAGTACAAATGAAGGCCCCGTACTGTGGCCCACTCACCTTCTTTTCCACAGTGTCCTCAGCCACACAGAGTGACTCCCACCTTAATCCATATTTCTCCTCCAAAACCGTCACTGCTTGGCCACCCCAAGTGGGTCACGGGAAACACAGCAGGGTAGCTCATTCTTGGGAGGACAGAGTGGGGAAGGGCACAGAGCAAGCCAGGAGGATGTCTCAGGTTTCCAGAGCAGCGGAGGAGTGGGAAGGGGAGGTTTCATGTTGGGAGCACCCCACCCTAGGCTCTGTAGACTGTCCACACCCTATAGAAGAGGCTGACCCTGTAAAGTACCAAGGCCAGTGCAGGGACATTTTGTTGCCAGAGTCTAGGAGCAGTTCTGACTAGGAATGTTATGCATCACCTAGAGACTCTCTGACCTATGTGTTGTCTTTGATGTTGGGGCTACAGTTATATTTTCAAACTCAAGGCAGGGAAGGAAGCAGGCACTTAAGTAGGTCATCAGCCACGGGGGTGAGTGGGGGGGGCATCTCTAGTTTTTCTGCCCATGTGTTGTCAAGGAAGGCAGAGATCACTCATTCAATGAGACCAGTAAAGCTCCAAAAAGGCATTTTCTATGTGGAGTGCAGCCACTATCTCATAAAACTTCAAAGACAGTATGGTGTGCGTTAGCAACAGAAATCTAACATATTTGAAATCAAATTTATCATTCTTCTTCTTAAACTTTTCCCCCTTCTCCCTACTTCCTTTTACTATCTTATTTCTGCTAAGAGCATCCTGGTTCTCCCAGTGACTTTGACTCCATATCAGTTTGGTTTCTCCCTTTCCCAAACTCTAACGGTGAACGCTGCCACCAAGTCCCCAATGACTGTTCCCCTCTATTATATCAAATGTCACTTATCCTTCCTGTTCATGCTGCAGAGATGGGATTCTGGCCCTGATTACTTCCTGTTCAGACTATTACAATAAACTCCAGTCAATTCTCCACTTGAATCCAATTTTAACAATAACAATGTTTTTTCTTAATATTCTCAAAATACAAACGTTTTCACATCACTTCCCTTAAAAAGCTTCAGGGGCTTCACATTAACAGAGAATGGATCCAAACCCCTTTATCCGGGGTTCAGATCCACCACAACACAGCCTCAGCCATGTGTCTGTTTTTTATAAAAATAACCCCAGGTCATTGTAAAACACCTGTGCAAAAATATTTAAAAATTACTAAAAATTTAATCTTAATTTTACTACTCAAAGATATTTTGGTCTATTTACATATGCCTTATTTACATAAGTGGAAACATTTTTTTGTGTGTTTGATAGTACATCAGTAGCATTGTTTATACTTGAAAATAATTTTTAAGTGTTTTAATACTATTTGCTGCACTGATTCAAAATATAAATGATATGTTCTTATTTTATAATGTGTGTTTATTGTAAAATATGTATAAAATATAGACAAGCATAAAAGGTAGACAAGTAAACTTATTTCATATTTAGATACTATCAAACATATAGTATACATAATTACTGCTTATTTTATTTAGTTATTATATCATGACATTTATCTGACATTCTTTTCTGTAGTGATTTATTTGGAAGGTTTACATAGTCTTTTTTTTTCCTAGCAATGATGAAAAGATTAACTTCTATTATAAAAATACATTACAACCTAGTTTCTCTAGTTATTAGTATCAATGATAAAAGTATCCATTTATTTTCCCAGTGTATATGATGACAAGATTTTACTTTATCATTCTTTCATTTCTTTATTAGTTTCAAAGTTTTTGTGTATGTAGTCTGAATTTTTGGACCAAATTTTTATAATTACTTATCATGAATATTTTATTTTAAAGATGACTTTTGATATTCAAAGTGTTTCATCACCCAAAATATAATTTTATTATTATTAAAATAAATTTGTTGCTCTAAACCAAATATTGTTTTTTAAACTATGACTTTCTTATTCTTGAGTTTATTATTTTGTTTTAACTGTCAATTGTCTTCCCAGGATGTGTGTGCAAGTAATTTTTTTTTTTCAGGAGGGTGCAGAGATGACATATTCTCTTAGTCCCTGCAAATGTGACAATTTTGCTAAGTATAGAATTCTTGCGTGACAGGCTTTTAGAATCTAAAACCATTTTGTTCATTCCCCATTTTTATTGTTTTTAGTTTTCTGGACAAGTCTGATGCCAGCCTCATTTTAGTTCTCTTTAGCCCAGCCTGTTTCAATTAGCTTCTATGCTTTTAAGAGTTTTTTATCTTTTATTTTTAAAAGTTCAACAAGTTATATCTAGGTGTTGGCATATTTTCATTCAACTTACCTGATAATTGGTGAGGCTTCTCAAAGACTTAGATCTTTCTTCAGTTCAGAACAATTTCTTCTTTTAATTTTTTTACTAATTCTTTCTGCTCTTTCATTCTATTCCTTACTCATTTCAATTCTACTATGTGTAGACTTTTTTCTAAATCTGTGTTCAATTTTCTTTTTTCTCTTAAGAATTTCATTTTTTTTTAATCCCACAGGTTCTTGGAGATATTTTTAGTTTCAAGCATCATTTTTCAGTTTTTAGTATATTCAATCAACTTTTCACTGCCTTTTTTAATTATGAAAATTTCCATGAAATCTTTCATGATTTCAGAGTATTGTTTTCACAACTGCTTGCTCAATTTTTATAATTGTAACTTCTTTAATCATATTAATAGTAGAAATGAGAACACCTCTTATTTATTCTTCCACCCATGAAAAGGTGGTCGTATCCTTTTGAATACAGAATCATTTCTATGGGTTTAGTGATAATCTCCATTCACATGTCCTCATAGATAAAGAAAAAATTTAATCGTACTTGGACTTTACCAGAATACAAGAAGCCCAACGAATTCCTCCATTTCTCTATGATAAAAATTGCAATCCTCTAGCTTTTGCTTCTTGTGACTTCTTACCTCAGGTCAACCATTTTTCTGAATTAGATTTCCATCAATATAATCACCATAGTCTCCTCTAATCTATACTTTCCCAAACAGAGACTACTTGCTTTTTGTAGGAGGAAAAGTTTTAGGTCACTCTTTTATGCTTTCTTTAACCTGCCTTTGTTTTATTTATTTGGCTAAAATTTTTTGACTTTTAGAAAGTATGTATTTTTTGGTCCATAAGACACACTTTCCCCCCCAAAAAAAGTGGAGGGAAAAGTGTGTGC
>PVKE010051155.1:0-10724 GCA_004027555.1 Craseonycteris thonglongyai
AAGCGTTTATGCCTTCACTGTGCGGCAAAATCAGGTATCTCAGCATTAGCACAAACATCTTTTTTTGGGGGGGGGGGGGGGGGGGGGGTGGGGAGGGAAGTAGCAGTTCTCAGTGGCTCTTTTAATAATTAGGATGTCATGTGTAGGTCACTGCAGGACTCATATGCAGACAATAAAAACAAAACTATTTGTATGAAGTTGATCCTTAATATTCTTCTCAGGATCCAACATTTGGAACATATTTCTGCTTTAGCTAAAATGGAATAAAATTTGGAATTCTGACCAAATGGGCCATTTGCCAACTAATCCAGCTCCTATATACAGCACCCCCCGCCCCCCCAAAGGCAGGGGGGGGAGGGGGATAAAATCATGTGTTAGAAATCAATTTTGTATAGTCGATTCATAGAAAATGCAGGCGGCTGTGGCTGGACATTAGAGGTCCTAGGGGACGAAAAGGCTATTTCAGGTTCGCAGGTGGCCTGCACCTGGGAACAGAGTAAATATTCAACATGGTAGCCTCACTTCCTACAGTAGTTGCAATAAACCAGTCTGACTTGAATGAGTGAACTGAAGAAAAACTCCTCTGTAGGAAGATTAGACTCACAGACGTGGGGGAGGTATGAAGGGGAAAACATATTTGAATTTATGTTCCACACATTTCCTGCAGGTTTAGTGGGGGACTAATTCACCCCCTCACCCATCCCCAAAGTCTCCTTTCTTCAACAAGCTGTTTCTGTTCCTGGAGGAATTAACTGATTTGCTTCTGTTAGGGAGTCTGAAGCACTGAGAACGAGGGTGTCTTCCCCTGCTTTTCCTTCTAGAAAGGCCAGCAGCCTCAGGCAGGCCAACGTCCTTTCTTTCTGAATGCACAGTCTCGTGAACTCCACAGTCTTCAGAAACTCAGCAGTTGGTGGCAGCTCTCTGAAGAGCTGGGAGAGGAGGTGGTGCTGCTCTGATGTTGTCCTCTGAAAATGACAGAGCCTCTCAGGGCTGAGGGGATGGCAGCTGATCTTGGAGAGGAGATGTAAGAGGTGCTTGTAGAGATATTTCATGAAGATCAAGGTCTCAGCCCAAAAGTTGACTTCCACTTTTTCAAACAGGTAGTCTTCTTCCACCTAAATAAAATGAAAAAGCCAAAAGTTAACCTTACGGGGAATGCTGACTAACCCCTGTTCAGACCAAACTCCCACCAGATGCACAAGAGGGGTGCCCCTCTCCCCCACTGGAGAGAGGGCCCACTCTCGCCTGTAAACACCCGTGTATATACAAATATACCACTTGCAGCCTTGAAGGTCACCTTCTGTTTTCACTCATACTTCTGTAATGGAGAGGAATTTTCCCCCCCAGACATAACATGACCTTTGATAAAGATATATTTGTGGTTCCAAACCAAGATATTTTGGGGGCCTGGTGCTGAAAAGGGGACCTCAACAGGGGAGTGGGCTCTAGACCTAAGAGCACCTAGAAATCAAGAGGGAGGAAGGGAACATACAACAGCAGAAAAAAGAGCAAATTACCAAACATGAGACACTAACTCATCCCTGAATATGAAATCAAAGTTCTATAGAGCTGGGGGTTTTCAAGGTCATTGTGTCACAGACACTTTATCTGGAGTCTGAATTTCCCGTACACAGGCTGGTTCTTGAACTCTCAGCCTGTTGGTGATGCCACGCAGGCCAGCTGAGTCATGCTGGTGGATATGAATTTCCAGTTCTCAAGACGTTTTTGCTGCTTGTCCTAGTCTGCAGCTACCTTGTCTGTTGACTATTCCCCCATCTAGAGGGGCTAATAGTTTTCTTGCTCCCCTGGAAGGACCCCAATTCTCTGGAAATGTTCCCCTTCAGAACTCACCGTGGGGAGGCCCTGGATCTCCAATGTTGACTAAATAAGGATTCTCCATAATTCAACTCTCAACTCCCAAGGGGCCTCTTTCAAAGTCCTTTCTCCCCATAGACCTGGACCCCAAAAGCTAGCATGAGAGTTGCCCCAGGACCCCCAACAGGCTGCCATGGACATTTGGAGACTTTCCGACCTGGTTAATGCTCTGAGCATCCAGAAGTCCACCTTCAGCAGGCCCAGGAGGCCCAAGTAAGCCTGTATGAGCAGCATCTAGTGGGTTTATGGCACTCCATCCTCACCGCCACAGCCCTGAGACCCCGAGACTACCTGATGCACGCTCTCCACACAGGCCATGAGGTCATCACCATCTCCCAACAGCCATCCCAGCAGGACTGGGAGTCCAGGGGCCAGCTGGTCCCACTGTTGGAGCAGGTCACACAGCACAGCCATGGCCAGATCCAGGGCGATGGAGGCGTCCACCTGACAGAAGGCAAACTCTGGAAAGAGAGGCAAGTGATGCATATGCTGCTCAGGGCCGACTCAGGGAGGCTCTGTAGGGCTCTGGGAACACGAAGGCCTTGGCTAATGTCACTGCCCTCAACCCAGCAGGGAAGCTGGTGGGACAGATTCATGAAAGGTTATTAATCCATTTGAGTCCTGCTGTCTACACAGCTAGAATGAGTCATAGGTCTGAACACCACCCTTTCCATGCCCGGTCTCCCAGTGTGGACAGAAGCAGCCCCACCTGCAGGACTAGACATTGAGCTCTCCTCAGCCCATCAGGTGTAACTGGAAAGAGGAAGGCTTCCCCACAGCATCTCCTCTACAGGCCGGCCTGCCACAATGCCCGGGGTCCACTGCTTTGCCGCTTTTCCTGACAGCAAACCCCACTGAGCACACACTGCACTGAATCTCTAACATCGGAGAGCAGTAAGTACATCCCCCAACTTTTCCTTAAAGGAACAGACAGTAAATAGTTTATCACAACTACTCAACTCTGCTGAAAGTAGCCATAGTCAAAATGTTAACAAATGGTGTGGCTGTGTTCCAATAAAACTTTATTTATGGCCCAATAAAATTTGAATTTCATGTAATTTTAACATATCACAAAACATTTTTTTGATTTTTCCCCAACCATCTAAAAATGTGAAAACCACCGTGTTACAGTTCACAGGCTGTATGTACAGCAACGGGTGGGCTGCAATTAGCTCTTACTTGGCTGCCCTCCGTTAGAGTGAATTCCATTTTCAGATACTTGTCTTCCTAGCTGGCTGGGGGAAGGGTACTGAAAGAGGAAGTGGGTGCCTTAGGGAAACCATTGCTTATTTCACCATTTTGCCTTAGGCACTCCTAAATATGGGTTTGAAGGGAGGCTCAGGGTATTGGCACTTCCACTAACAATGCTGCCCCTCCCACCCCCCAACCTGAAACAGGTCTGAAACACGGCTGGAATCCAACCACCCAGACAATGAACCTCTGTAGATCCATCTAGGCACTAATGCTTGTCTTTCAATGACCTACTTCCATGGAGACCCTGTCTTTCCCAAATCCACACTTATTATACAACTCTAGCCCACAGACCTGTCCCTGACCATTTGGCCCCAAAAGAGACTTGCTCAGCACACAGAGAGATGGCTCAATGTCTGCACTGGAAGGCTGAGTTCCTCACAGTGTTGATCCAGCCGTAGTGGAATGGCCCCCTAATGGCCTATCATGTGCTAGGCCCCAACCAAGTACTTTCTCTCCAGTCTTATGGGTTGAGTATTACTATCCTTACTTCCCACATGAGGAACCAGAGCTCGGGCAGGTTAACCCACTTGCATACAGTCTCAGTGCTTTAAGTGACTAAAAAGAAACAGAAATCGGCAACAAGTTTCATGGTGCGCAAAAAATACAGATTTGGAGAATTAGCACCGACATTTCAGAGATCTCGCCATTGTTATGAGAAGCAGAGTTGGTGACCTGCTAGCGTGCCAGAACTACTTAGAGCCCATGCAGCAGAGCCTAGACTCATGAAGCAGCCAAAGGACTGACGTTACCACACGCAGAGCCCCACATCCATTTCCCCCACCCCCACCCCCACCCCCGATGGATGCCTGCCCTTAGTGCCCCGGCTTCCCATGCTGGGACTCGGCAGCCTGGGACCAGCACTTAAACTAGGAAACAGAATAATGGGTGTACGTGAAGGTGCATTTTGGCTGTAGGTCTGAGTCAGGTTTGGGTCTGGCCTTCACCGACAATACAGTCTCTTATCTGACTCGTCTGTGTAGCTCTCAACTGGTTCAGAGTCTGTATGGTGGAATTAATTAGCATCTTTCAAAACTGAAATAATTGAAAATACATATGAAGACCAGCACAAGATTAAACACATAGCAGATGCTCAAAATATTCCAGTTTATGGCTCTGGAGATCATGAAGTCTTTCCTTTGCCCCACTTGATTTAGTTTGAACACTAATATAGGGATTGCCACAAAGAAAGCATTCAATAAATGGTTAACTATTATTATTATTTTTTAAAGATCTATTTTATGATTTTTGATAGAGACAGAGAGAGACCGAGATACAGAGATAAGAGGGAGGACCCAGAGCAGTCTCTATAGTTGTACGTCATCTGTTTTCCACATGGTTTCGTTCCACCTGGGTGGGCAGGGGCCATGCAGGGTGGGGAACTGGGCTGGGGGCCTCCCACATGGGAGGCATGCCCCCTCGAGCCAGGGGCCAAATGTTGGGGGGGGGGGGGGGGGAGTGAGAACCAAACTGGGGGCCTCTTGCACAGGAAGCACACCCCAGTTCAGCATATGGGTCCGCATGGGCCAGGATTCGATCCTCAGTTCCCGGGGCTGCAAAGCAAGTGCTTAACCCACTGAGCCATCCCAGCTTCCCCAACTAATATTATTGACAATAACAAACATTTTCCTTCTATTGAACCCTTACTGCTCCCACCACCATGAGGGAGGAATCCCTGCTTAAATGAGGAAGCTGTCCAAGTTCACAGTCAGTAATGGTGGCATTGAGCTAACTCAGTGCACAGGCTGCACCCTACCCTGCATGAAGGCAATGGAGAAACACTCCCAGCACCCCATGGAGATGAGGCTAAACTTAATTTGATCACTTTAAGTCATTAAAAAAAAAGCTCCCAGCTGGGGACCATATTTTTAAAAAGGTCACAGGTATAATTCCTTAAGTATTGTGGCACCAGCAGCTTATCTCAAAACCTTTCTAAAAAAATTTGCCTTCTGCTTCACTCCCTGTTCCCTATCTTTCTTTTTCATTGTCTCCTTGAGGCAAGGACTGAAAGCAGCACATGGAGGAAAGAAGTTTCATCTACCAGCAAAGTCAGTACTTGCAGCTCAGGCACCACTTCTTTTGGGTCTATAAAGGACACATGGAGCTGACCAGAGCTGCCACCAGGAAGGTCAGATGGCCACAGCTGCCCCACCTGACAGGAAGTGACAGAAGAGTGATGGGAATGACACAGGTACAAGAGGAGAGCTGGTGTGTTGGCTCTTTTACCCAAACAAGCAACTCTGCAGGATGAGGAGAAAGAGGAAGGAAAGTTGGGATGTGGGCGGGGCTACAATTAATTGGACTTAGAGTGCTTGATTGAAGGGCCAGGTGCATCCCACTCAACTAATTTCCTCTCCTAACTCCCTCACCCTGCACAGCCCAGATCTCTATGGGCCAAATGCCTTGTAAAGGGAGAGCAGGGAGGGGAATTTTTCACCTACCATATTTTCCGGCGTATAAGACGACCCCCTAATTTTACAGTTAAAACATAGGTTTAGGCCTATATTCGCTGTATAAGACTACCCCCCGAGGCTGTAGTCTTATACAGCGAATATAGGCCTAAACCTATGTTTTAACTGTAAAATTAGGGGGTCGTCTTATACGCCGGAAAATATGGTACCAGTACAGGTCGGCCAGACTCATACAGGTTCACCAGTCCATCAAGGAAACAAGAAAGCAAGTGACCAATCAATAAGTGGGTCTGAAGAACCTGCCGCATGTCCAGAACAGCCAAACAAATGAAAAAAATAACACAACTGGAGAACTGACACTTCCTGGTTTCAAAACTTACTATAAAGCTACAGATATCAAGACTGTGTGGTAGTGGCACAAGGAGAGGGACATATAAATCAATGAACTGGAACTGAGTGTCCAGAAACAAGTGCTTACACTTACAGTTAATTGATTTTTTTTTTTTTTTAGTTAATTGATTTTTGACAAGGGTGCCAAAACAGTTAATTGGGGGAAAAGAATAGTCTTCTCAACTGTTGGAGTTGGGAAAACTGGACATCTGCATGGAAAAGAATGAAGTTGAAACCCTACCTCACAAGATATATAAAATTTAACTCAAAATATATCAAAGACTCGGGATGCCGGGATGACTCAGTGGGTTGAGCACTCATCTTGCAGCCCTGGGGTCCAAGGATCACATCCTGGCCCCGGCCCGTGTGGGCCCATATGATGAACTGGGGTGTGCAGCAGTTCGGTTCTTACCAGGGCAAGCTTCCCATGCAGGAGGCCCCAGGCCCAGTTCCTGCCCTGTGCAGCCCGGTGCCCACCTGTGGAATGAAACTGTCAAAAACTAATGACATGCAACTAGGGAGACTGCTCTGCACCTTCCCCCTTCTCTCTGTCTCTGTCTCTCTGTCAAAAAATAAAAATAAATCTTAAAAAACAAACAGTGAAATATTATATCACATCTACTAAGATAATTATTATACAAAAGACAGATAGCTTTTGGTGGAGATGTGAAGAAATTGGAACTCCCATACATTGCTGGTAGTAATGTAAAATGGTGCCACTTTGCAAGACAGTCTTGAAGTTTCTCTCACTCTTAAGCACACACCTAAGAGAAGTAAAGAACGTATGTCCACACAAAAATGTGTACATGAATATTCATAGCAGCATTGTTCACAATAACCAGTAAGTAGAAAAAAGAAAAATATCCAGCAACCAATGAATGGATAAATAAGACACTGGTATAGCCATACTACAGAATATTATTCAGCCATAAGGAAATGAAGTACCGATACATGCTACAACAGAGCACCTTGACAACATTATGCTAAGTGAAAGAAGGAAGCCAGACACAAAAGACCACAGGTTGTATGATTCCACTTATAGGAAATGTCCAGAAGAGGCAAATCATAGAGACAAAAAGTAGGTATGGGGTTGCCAGGGGTTGAAGAATGGGGACAATAAGGAATGACAACTGATAGATATAGTTTCTTTTTGGGTTAATGAAACATTCTGGAATTAGATAGTGGTCATGGTTGCATAAGCTTATGAATAGATGAACATTTGTATACATGTATACTTTAATATACTGTATTTTTAAGGTAATGTGAATTCGATGTGGGCTGGGGGCATGGGAGTGTGGAAAACTGAAAAATGGCTTCCCACAAGACATCCACGTCAAGAGAGAATCTTGGGTCATCTGAGAGGACCCTAAATGCCATCACAAATGTCCTAACAAGAGAGAGGCAGAGGGAGACCTGACACTAGACACACAGAGAAGGTGGTGTGAAGATAAGGGCAGAGGCTGAAGTGATACTAGAAATGCTGCCAGCCTCCAGGAGCTGGAAGAGGCAAGAGCCTCCAGAGGGACTGTGGCCCTGCTGCCACCTTCCTTTCCAACTTCTGGCCTCCAGGACTGAGAGAAAATAAATCGCTGTTCTTTTATTTTTTTTGAACCAATCTGGGGGCCTCCTGCATGGGAAGCACTCCCCAGTTCAGCATATGGGTTGGCATGGGCCCGGGGCCGGGACTCGATCCTCAGTTTCTGGGGCTGCAAAGGGAGAGCTCAACCTGCTGAGCCATCCCGGCTTCCCCTGCTGTTATTTTAAACAACTAAGTTTGTGGTAATTTGTTACAGCAGCCACAGGAAACTAATACAAGGGAAATGAAGGGTAAATATTAAAAGGTGTGGGGTTTCTTTCTGGAGTGAGGAAAATGTCCTAAAATTGATTGTTTTATTGTGTTGATGGGTGCCTAACTCTATGATGATGCTAAATACCGCTGAATCGTACTCTTTAAATGTGTGACTTCTGTGGTATGTGTCTGGTGTATCTCAGTAAAGCTGTTATAATTATAAAACAAAACCCACTGTGTGCCCAAGGTGGTTCCAGTTGCTGGGAGGAAGCCTGACCACAGCGCCTGCTTTGAATGAGCTCACAGTCTACTCAATGCTTAGAGCCCTCATGCTTGCTTGTAGAGCCCGGGCCTCAGGAGCTGCAGGATTCTGCAGTGGGGAAGAGTGGGCCAGTCAGAAGGTGGAAAGGGAGCCTGGAAGGCTTCCTGGAGGAGCTGGGACTCTGCCTGGCCCTGCACCCCACAGTCAGGATGTGGGTGCTGACAGCCTTCTATGAGGCCAGCACTATGCTAAGTCCTGTGGGAAACCAAGGCGACTAACTGACAGGCCCTGTCCTCAAGAAGCTGGGAAGGGAAGGCTAATAACGTTCAGTGAAGGCCTCAGCCACTCAATGGAGTGGCCAGGAGCCCAAGAGCTACAGGAGTCAGGGGGAGGTGAGGGCGGGGCAATAAATCATCTCTGAGACCGTGACATACACCCAGGCTGCTTTGGGAGTGCTTCAAATAGGTAGAGTGTGGGTACATACTCATGTCCATGATAGGCCCACAGAGGGTGCTTAACATTTAGTCATTTGGAAGTGCCTTAGAAACTCTACAAATGAGCATTGTCTTAAACTTGCTAGCTATCTTCATATGGAACAAATGACCTGGACTCCCAAAAGTTCCTTAGACCAGCTCCCAAAGACTGAGATGCTCACAGATACAGTCATATGCCCGATGTAAACATCTTCCTGGTAACCTGTCATGACACCAGAAATATTCCAGCAAATCCTTTGTTTTCATTTTAAATAATTTGAAAAATCCTTTATTTTTAAAGTTAAAAACAAACTGTAAGTAAAAAAATGTGGGTCCACCACAAATCATGGGGTAAATATATAGATATATAATTTCATGACTGATTTTAAAAATGAATTCGGCCAACGTGAATGAAAATAAGCATTTCATAAGAATTGAAAGTGTGCACTTATTTAGCAGGGCCATACTTCACCAAAAAGGGGTTGACAAATTAAATTATAGCTGGTTAATAATACATGCAGCTCAAAGCTCATAAAAATACTTGCATATGTTCACTTCCAACCACACCAATGATTAAAGAATGGATTCAAACAAATAGCACCCTCAGGCAACAATGCCCATGAAAAAGACTTGCTTCTCCTGGGGGCTTTCAGCTTGGGAAGGGTAAAGTGCCTCTCCACCCCCTCCCAGCCACAGAAACTTCCAGGTACTGCAGTTACACCCAGTTTTGTGTACAACTCACTGTCCTGTTTCTTGTGGCTACCTCCCAAGCTCAGTGGGAGAGAGGAAGATACAATTGGTCCTCATCCATGGCTGTTCCAGGATAATGAAGGCCTCTCTCTGGTCTGGTGTGTGAAGAGGCCACAGGGTGAGAATTGAGCTGGGTCCGGACCAGAGATGCTCTGGACAAGAGTGTCTGGGCCACACTTGGTGTTCCTCCATTCAGCAAGCATTCCATTGGCCTGAACTCAGGCCTTTCAGGTGCAAGACAAAGTCAGCCCCGCCCCTCATAGAAGCCCCACCCTCTCCAGCACTTCCCCGGCCCTCTGCCTGTTCCTTGGTGATTTTACTCTGCTGAGCCTCCCTAAGTGTTCAGTCGCCTCCACCTCTTCATGGAACGTAGCACCTCATGCTTTATTCCTCTCTATGTGGTCCCTCACCCCAAGCACTCCTGGAAGGTGCAATCTGACGGCCTCTCCCCATCTCCCTGACCCTGTGACTAGTGAGCAAGTGAAGGCAGCAGGCCAAACAGCCTTCGATGGAGGTGAGGTACAATGAGGATTCCTAGGAACTGGGAAGCCCTCTTGGGGGGCTGTGGGCAACTTGAAATCCCCTTCTTCCATCAGCCTCCTCTTTGTCTGCCTGGGCAGAGTTCAATGGCTCTGTAGACACATTCCACATTCACTGATGAGTTTGGACCTTTCCTTGAAGCCACTCCAGTTTTCTTTAGCTTATTTCACTACTGGAACTTCTGTCTCTTGCAGGGAGTTTCTCCTCAGCTTGAGCTCTGAAGACTGACTAGCTCCTTCTGAGTTCTTCCTGAAGTTTCTCTGGCCCTCGGTGCCACCCGCCCCATACTCCTCCCTGCTCCCTCACTCCCACCTGCATCTCTTTCAGCTTGTTCAGAGCTTGAGGTGGAACAGAGGAAGAAACCAAATGACTGACTCATTTCAGCGAAGCTGTCATGAGCACAAGGCGCTATGCTAGCCGAGAGCCAGAGCTGTCCTGCACAGGACACAGCACAGAGCTCAAGATGGGGCTGCCCAGCTTCGCCAACACATCAGTGGGATATGGAAGGCAGTGGATGCAGATGGTCCTGAAGCATAACTGCGAACTAGAAATTTGAAATCAGAAAAATGCAGGAAGATAGATTTTTCTCTCTTGCGGGATTTTCCAGAATCCCGAAAGTTCCCCATTGGTGCCCCCCCCCCCCCCGGGCTTTTATAGTTATAAACAGAACAGCAAATCAAAGTGTAAATGGCTCCTAAACTCACTAAGTGACTAAGATTTATAAACAGTGCTCAAAATGTTAAGTGTCTGTGATTTCAAAGTTTCTGGGAATTTTATATCTTGAAACTATGTCTAGTCCTAGGTTTCCCAAGGCCTTTTCTATCTGTCTTGTGTGACCAGCATTCCTCAGCGGCCTCCCAGGAATTAAGTGTCCATGTTCAAAAGGCATCGGAAACTACCTGCTGGGGAGGAGGAGAGGGTGGAGAGGAGGGAAGGTGGGGAGGAGGAGAGAGTGGGGAGGAGGGAGGGGGGTGGAGGGGAGG
>PVKE010051156.1:0-10721 GCA_004027555.1 Craseonycteris thonglongyai
CCCCGGCCCATGCGGACCCACATGCTGAACTGAGGTGTGTTCCCAGTTCAGTTCTTGCCAGGACCTATGTGGGAGGCTGCCAGCCCAGTTCCTGACCTGCATAGCCCTTTGCCCACGTGTGGAGTGAAACTATATGGAAAACTAATGTCAACTATGGAGACTGCTCTGGGCCCTCCCCTTTCTCTCTGTCTCTCTCTGTTTCTGTTTCTCTCTGTCAAAAATAAATAAAATAAATCTAAAAAAAAAAAAAATTTTCAACAGAACCAAGGATATTCACTTAGAAATATTGTTATATAGCTGCTTCAAATTACTGTTTTGTGAGAACACGTGATTATCTTGCTGATAGTAAATCCTCTCAGTGAAGAAACAGACAGGAGACAGGCACTAAGAATAGCCATAGAAGATGAGGACTGGCTGAGCATTCATTCATTCACTTATTCATTCATTCATTTATTTAGCCCTGACTCTAAGAGGGCACTCCAAAAAAGAAGGCGGGTATTGTGTTCGTTTGTTTTTACACAAAGCAGATGCCAAACTGAAGTGAGTATTACAAAATGTCTTGGAAAATACGTAATGTCTTTAAAGAAACAGGGGAAAACAGGATCGGGCAGGATAAATTGCTAGAAGGCAATGTAGATTTGACAAAGTCCCTGTCAGCCTGTGAGGGCCTCAGAGTTAAGATGATCCATTAGAGAAGGTCCCTATTGAAAGGAAATGGCTAGGCACCCATACCACATTCTGTCTTGGTCACTGACTGAGGCTACTGTGAGACGAACATGGCCTCAGCGCAAGCTGAGGAGGACCCGAAGGAGTTAACAGACAGTCCTTACAGCTGGTTGGTAAGTCTCTTCTTGAAGGGAGAGCTGATCTGTGCGTCTCTGTAGTGTCTGCTACAGATGGCAAGAGCCACTCAATTGCTAACCAAGAGCAGGAACAAAAGACTACACTTACATCAAGATGTTTTATCCTGGGTTCCTGATGGAACTGGGAAATCGGTCAAAATATAGGAAAATATAGTAGATTCTAGGTTTGTTTCAGTTTCCTGACACCTTGTTCTAGTAGTCTTTAAGTGGTATTCTTTCACCAATGGAGAATAGAAAGAAGTGTCTTTTGACCACAGTTAGGTCAGAATATTAAAAACAAAGTAGCAGCAGTAAAGCACAGGATAGAAAAGCCTCTCTTAATCTGAACAAACCTGTATCAATCAAGGTAGTCTAGGTTTGCTCCAGCAGCACATGACTCCAAAATATCAGTGATGTATACAGGTTGATTTCTCACTCATCACACATATTCATTTCTGGTTTACTGCAGATTTGTCATGTCAAATATACTTATCATCATAAGATAGAAAAATAAGAGAGAGAATGGCAAAACAAAGCATGTGCCAAGTCTTAAAGCTTCTGTCAGGAAGCATCATCTTTCACTTATGTGCACATTTCATTGTGAAACAAAACGCACATGAGTTAACAAGTTAACCTTGTGGGCAGCCATAATCTCCCCACAGAGAAGGGCAGAGCATAAAGCAGAACAATAACTCAGTCATGACAACACATAGGTAAGAGCCTACCTCAACGCATATGGGGGCCAGAACTGCTGTCAGGTTTCATTTCCTGTAAGGAGATGGTCTTTATAAGGGTCAATCTTCTTGACTGATATCAACTAAGGACACAGGCCTTTTCAAATAACGGTCAAAAAAAATCCATTCTGAGACTTTAATTTTGTCTAAAAGCTCTCTCTTATATTTCAATGAACTGGAACATGTTGAGATCTCTGCTTCTGTGTGCAGCAGATTATATTTATATATTGGAAATATCACTATATAATGAAACAATTTGGAAAACTTGAAAGGATTATACAAAGGTGGACTATTTTTTAATGACACTGTAAGTGGTATTGACTCCTCTCTTTCTCTGTGAAACCAGATGGCATTTTAGATTCCCAAATCCCCATGGTTTGTAATCTTCTTTACATACTGATCATCTTTTAAAAGATGCAGAAAGGAAAACAATGTTAAGAAATATCCAAGGACCCCTCAATAAAATGAAGTAGAGAATTTTAAAAATCTGTAAATGGAGGAGAGAAAAGGGGCATCAAGTAGATCTTTGAATTCTTATTAACAGAAAACACTCAGTCTCATTCTCAAAAAATATCTCTATTTTCCATTTGGTACATGATGCATTAAAAATGCAAAAGAATAAAAATTGTTCCTACAAAGTGAAAGAATCACTGAGACATAAATGCAATGTCCAAAATGTAAAGCTTTGTAGTATGACTGTCCTTTCATTAAGATGTAAGCAACATTCTAGGAAATATTGTAGTCCTCATTACAATATGATGAAATACACATTTTTCTGGAAAATAGAACACTCGAGAATAATGCAATATTCATTGTAACAGCAAAAACAAATTGAAAAAGACATAAACACAACATGTTATATCTCTACTTCTTATATATAATAACTAAATAGTTTTAGGCTACAAATTTTAAAAGAAGATGGGACGTTTTGAAGATTAAATAAAATTATTTCTTTTCTGTAAATTTCATTCATTTTTAATTCAGTAAAGAAATGTGTATATTTCTATGAAAATAATTTCTTAAATAATTAAGTCTATATGAATTAATTTATTTTATTTTTTTTAACAGTCAAAAATCCTAGAAGCTCTATAAAAGCAAATCATTGGTAAGATTCATGTTTGCTCTTACAACATTATACAGAACCTGAGATTAGATATTCATGATATGTTGCAGTTTATGCATGTATACATGTTTCTTTACTGAATTACATATGATAATGTATTGCCTCAAAGGGAACTGTGATTATTACAGATACTTGTGTTGGAATCATAGCCTAGTATTAACATAGATAATAGATTTTTAGCAACTTGAACCATCTGAAATTCTACCATATCTGCTGAGAAAACCCAAAGGTTTAGTTGCCAAGTGACTCACAAAAATCATAAATTTTACCCAGTATCAAGCTTACTAGTGATTTCAAGGATGCATAATCAAATGGTAAAGACAAAGCAGGAAAATATCCAGAATTATTAACCCAATTTCCCAGGCCTATCTTATCAATCATGATACAATGGCCCAAATTGTCAAATAAAGCCTCCAAATTAAATATGTATGGTCGCATGGCTTAACCAAAGAGAACTATTTTGGCCTAAAAGATCTTCATTTCATTCTAGGAGTGTGTCATCATGTATATGGCCAGGGGGCCATGACACATAAATCCATAGATTCTAGGTTTGTTTTTTATAAGCACTCTAGACATCCTTAAGAAAATACTCACAAACCCAGGGATGAGGACGTGGATATCTTTGGGGACTATTATTGAGCCCACCACATCATGCAAACTTCATGATGCGCAATAATGCTGCTTTGTCTCACTCTAAAGATATGACCATAAATAACAAACGATATTCTCCAATGCTCTGCAACCCCACTATACTGCATGTTTATTCTGACAATACCAAAATATGTTTCATAGCTTCTCCTTTTCCCAGACCTCATTACCAGTCCCACTTCCCTTCCACTCACTCTTCCCTCTCAAAGCATGACCTTGACAGAATAGATTGTCTAAAACTTCCTCACTATCAACACAAAGTTTACCTACCTTCACGAAATTGAATTTCTATTCAATCACTCACCTATTTTTTTCCTAAAATGAACAAAATGTTCCTGTTCATATCAAGTCTCTCTATTTTGTGCTCTAACTCCCACCACCTCTCACCTCTAATAAACTTGGCTCCTACATCATCAGTCTTTCTCCTGATTCAATCCTACCACCATATGTATTCTAGAATCTTACTAGTATTTATAAAGCCCTATTTTGGTGCACATTGCCACATAGCTAGCATTCCACATCTCAATTCCCTTTCACAAAAAGATATTGGAAAAATTGTCTACTGTCTCTACCTCTTCTCCTTTAGCTCCAATTGTCTTCTAAAATGACTCTACAATTCAGCCAAAATAGTTCTTATAAAAATGACACCCCTACCCCATCCTCAGGCTAACTTTAACAGCTATTTCACAGTTTTAATTTTAATAGATCTCTTAGCTACAATTGGCCACTCAGTTCTCCTTAAACTACTTTCTATTCTCAGCTTCTACTTACTTCAGCTTCATTCCTTCTTGGCTTTTTCCTACCTCACTACCTATTTCTCAGCCCCCTTTATTGGGTCTTCTATTATTGACTCAGGGCAATGCCTATAGTCCTCTTCCTCCAGTTTCTCATAGATTACTTTATGTGACTCATGGCTTTGCCACCCAGATGACTTTGGGTCGCAGATATTAATGACCAGTGCAGACTTCTCTTCCAAACTCCAAACTCATCTATCCAGCTGCCAATCAGACATCCCACTTGCATGTCTGGTAAGCATCTCAAATTTAGCATGCTCCAAACTTAACACTGGATTTCAACTTTACTTCATCTTAAAGAATTCCCTTTTCATTCTCCTCAGTTCAGTGAGCGATTCCCCAAAATTATTCAAGTAGAAAACAACAACATTCTTGTCCCTTTCTTTTATTCACCTCTACGCAAATAGATCAACAATTCTTTGGGGTTCTACTCTCTAACTATATAATATATTCTTAACCTCATTCTTTGTTCACTATCATCCTAAAGTCAAGCCATCACCTAAATTACCTGAATTACCTACTTATACCTTTTTATCTACCCTTACTTGCCTCCACCAAGAGAGTATTTTTGTTTCTGTTTGTTTTCTGTTTTAATCTAAATCAGATCATTCATTCACTCCATGTTTAACAACCACTAAATGACTCCTACTTAACCTACTTTTAGCTCCTGATTGACTCTCTGAATATAGCCCCCATTGTATTTTTCCCATGATCATTCTTATATATTCACACTGACCTTATGTCTACCAGTATTCCTAAGACATACCAAGTTATTCCCTAATTTAGGACTTGTGCTGGTTTTCCCTAGGAATCCATATTCTCTTCCTTAATATCTTCTCATGGCTGTTCTGTCTTGTCACTCATATCTATGATCAAATGTCATTTCCTCAGAGAAGCCTCCTTGCTCACCTCCTATAAAAGCCCCCTTGCATGTATGTACCCTCTAGTATATCACCTTGTCTTATTGTTTTTCAAAGCATTTATTACCATATGAATCTAATCACATTTTCCTAACTGATCATCTCCTACAAAAGAATAAAGTCCTGATATGTGCTATTCACTCCTGTGGTCCAAAAAGACTAAAATAGCACATGGCACAAATTAGATGATAAACAGGTACAATATGAATGAATGAAACACAAGAAGGCTTTAGCAAATAGTATAATGAGCAGGTTAAAGGAATTAATCTAAGATAAAAATAAAGCTTTTATTTATTGTTTATTTTATTATTATCATTGTTATATATTTTTACTATGCTACCTTATTAGTATAAAAAAGTTTAAAAGTGAGGAAAGTAAAGATATTTAGAAAAGGTTTCCTCAATGGTCATGTATTAAGGAAAAGTTACAGTAGGAGCTTGACCTAAAACTGTTAAACTTTTCTTTCCTCCCTCCCCTGCCACCGGCCCTTTTTTTTTTTTTTTTTTTTTTGCCTTTCCTAGAGAACAAAAGGATAAGTAGATTTCAATATTTATTAGTTAGAAGATGTGACATGATAAATCTCTATTTCTGGCTTTCTTGCATGAAAAAAATATGTGGCACCCCAGGACCCAACCGCCAGCACGGCAACTACCTGGTAGGCAGCTTTCTCACATAGAACTTATAAACTTAAGTCCCCACTTTATCTACTTTACTCACTTTCACTATGTTCTAGGCCTGTGACATTTGATTTTAGGCTTCCCTGCATCAAAGCTGAAAAAACAACGATTCAGCTTCCCACTGAAGAAGTGTTCTACCACCATGAACTAAGTAATGTCAAGTCACTCTTCATGTAAAGCTTTGTTTCCAAAGACCCATTGGGCCCTTAACTGACTTGACTTAGTACTTAGTTATCATGAGATCCCATTCTATAAGGAAAGCAAGGCAGGAAAAGGTTAATATGCATTTAAAATCTGTTATCAGCTTTAAAAAAAGAAACCTATATTATTTAGCGAACTACATCATGTATTTTTGTTTAATACCACTGTTTGTTCGATATTTGTTTGTTTTTTTAATGTACAAGTTATATGGTAGAGAGATAAATAAATGAGAAACAATTATGCCTACAAAGCAAACGGGCAAAATGCAAGTGTCACAGTGCTGCGGTAGTGCTTGTCTTAATTGTGGTTTTCCTCCAAATTCAGGCTAAATTTTAAGCCTTTGCCCTTCACTCCTCTATAACATCTCAATTTGTATGCTCATTCTATACTATCCTTACTAATATTTCTAAGCACCTCCATAGGTATGCCTTGCTGCTTTAAGTTGCAGGGCCCAACAACTGAATTCAGTGAGCATGAGAATTAATAAAGAGCCCAATCAGACCTGTTATACATTCAAGTTCAGAAGGGGACAAAGAGGATTAATGTAAAATTCACATACATTCCATGCTTACAGAAGCATGCTTAGCATTTTTCTTCATATTATTTTACTTAAAATGCATGCATGTAAGCAGGCGAATGAGAAGTCGAACACTGATGATTCTTTTTATAGAAATATCAAGATTCTAGTTACATAGTCAAAAATAAATCAATCTTAATGTTTTAAAATTCAGACCCTGTAGTTTTAAAAGGGTTTTCAGGGAACATTCTTAAAAAGTAATTTTCCTTAAAAACGCATAGCCTTTCTTCTTACTGTCACTTACTTAACTATCTAAGAACTGAAATCTACTTTCAAGATAAAATACATTTAAGGAAGCAGTAAGACCTCACTCTCACAAAAAGCACTTTGAGCTGCATTTGGACAGCAAATATAAAAAATCAGTCTTTCCCTCTACTTTTTAATATATATATATATATATATATATATATATATAATGTATTTTTAGCACAAATGCAAATCAATCACCAGCAGATATTCCATTAAACAATGACAAACTGATATTAATAAACATGTATAACTCCAATTATGCTTACACTTTAATCACTCAAAAAAAGTACTATAACAAATTCTTCAGTTAAAAAATAATGGCTATATGCTCTTCATCTTAAATTTAATTTTGTTACTTTTGAATTAAAAAATATAGGTCTTCTATTCATTATAGCTTTATAAACTGTTATCTTTTTTTCTGTTTTTTTTGAACTATTCTTTTTTATTGTTAAATTTATTAAGGGGACATTAGTTAGTGTAAATTACATAAGTTCCTGGTGTACAAATCCACAGAACCTTGTCCATATATTACAATATGTGTTCACTACCCAGAGTCAGCTTTCTTTCCATCACCTTATATTTAGCTCCCCCTCCCCACTTACCTTCTGGTAACCACTAATCTATTGACTCTGTCTATGAGGTTTTATATCTCTTTTGCTTTCAGTTTTACATTCCACATATGAGTGAAATCATATGGTTCTTAACTTTTTCTGTCTAGTTTATTTCGCTTAGCTTAATGATCTAAAGTTCCATCCACGTTGTTGCAAATGGCAGTATTTCATCTTTTCTTATAGCTCAGTAATATTCCTTTGTATATATGTACCAGTTTTTTTACCAGTCATCATCAAAAGGCACTTATAAAATGTTATCTTAAAATAAAATCACTACCAAGAGTCTTAAATGGCCAAAATTTAAAAGTAACTACAAGTAGTTTTTATTTTTCCTAACAGTTACCTTTCAGTTTGCTATTTATAAATTCCTAATTTAGAAAACACTCTATGATATTTGTCTTAACTTAGCATTTTGGTTTAGGAAATATGCTACATTTAAGATGAATCTGTGGTTATCTCTAAAATGATTCTTATTTAACATTTTATGATAGACTACTGCCTAGTTCATTCATTCTTTCTACAAATATTTTTTAATCCCTGTGGTGTACCAGGCATAGTGTTCTAGACAATTGAGCTATATCATCGAGAAAGCAGAGAATGATTTCACCTCAATAAAGTTTTTAATCTAGTAGAGATAGCTAGACTAAAAAAAATACTACATATAATAAATTATTAAATCATATAGTATATTAAATAATAATAAATGCTCAAGAAAATAGAAAATGTTGAGCAGAGGATTTAAAATTTAACAGGGCAAAGGGGATATCTAGTCATCCTTTATTATAAACTACCCTAAAATTTAGTGGTATAAAACAATTCATTATCACCTTTGACAGGACTGCGCTTTAACTGGGCTCAGCTACTTGGTTCTAACTTGGTTTCCTATGCGTTTGCAGAAAGATATTCACTAAGATTTCTCTCTGGGCTGAAGGTCCAAGACAAGTCAATGACATAGCCATAAGTTGAAGTTGGCAGGAGCTACACCAGGTTTATTGTAGGTTTTCTTTAAAGATTGGCTATAAAAAAAGTTCTTGCAATGTGGTGATAAGGCATATTGAAAAGTTAAGTCTTAAAAACAGGGAGAGAGTTAGGCAGGCAGATGTCTAAAGAAAGACCATTTCCAGCCAATGGAACAGCCAGTATAAATGCTCTAAGGTAAAACCATGCATACTGTGCTTGAGAAATTAAATATAAATTTAGTGAAGTGAGTGAGGATGAAATTAGTAAAAGATAAAGTCAGACATTATGGGGCCAGATCACTTAGACCAAATATCAACTACTAGATTCAGTAAAATGATGGTCATTGGTGGTTGGTAAGAATTTTAGGAGTGAAAGCCAGATTGAAAACGGCTTAAAGAAGAAAATAAGTTATATAAAGAAAGCATATCCAATTTTTCCAGGAGTAGCCATAGATGGGAGTCCAAAGAGGGCAAAGTGGCCAGTCTATGTAGGATAGCATGCTGAGTATAACAAAGCAGCAGAGAGGACACTCCAGAGAACTGAACACATGTCCCTGTAAGTATTCAGCTAATCAGTAAATGTTTGCAAGGAAACTACCCAAGGCTGTGAAAATAAATCCCCACCTAAAAGTAATTAGAGAAAACTATATTCAGAGCTCACACAGGGCTAGTGAGTATTTTTCAGACTAAGAAACCTCATAATGCATGGGTGGTCTTGCATAGAGTACTCAGAAAGAGTCTGCCTTGGTGATGGGACAAAAAAACTCAAAACTAAATACTGTTCTGTTTTCACCTAAGTTTAAAAGTTTAAAGCAGGACCCAAAAGAATTAAACTGTGTCTAAGTAACTGAATTGTTTCTCAGAACAAGATTAAAAATATTTATAAGACAGCAAAAACATTTAGCACTGACAATGTAAAAATAAGAATGCTGGGTATACAATTAAAAAATTAGCAGATATGCAAAGAAGTAAGAAAATATGGACTATAATGAAGAGAAAAACATATTGATCAAAACCAATAATAAAAAAGTCAGGAGAAAATAAATGGAAGTCTATTCCCATAAGTTACTTATGCATGAAGTACTATAACACTTAAGTTACATGAAGAAGAAACAACCACTAAAAAAATGAAAGAATACTGGCTAATAAGTAAGCAATACACATAAAATAGAATAAAAATATTCAATTCAAAAAAAGGCAGAGGAACAGGAAAACATACAAACAAAGGAAAAGAAATAAAAGCAAGTAGCAAATGGCTGATAAATACTGAACCATGCTAATAGTCACATTAAATGTAAAGGAACTAAACACTCACTATTAAAAGGCGAGGATTATTTGATTACATAAGAAAGCTATCTGCAAGGAACCCACTTTAGTAAAAAGATACAAATAAGTGAAATGTAAAACAATAAAGAATGATATGTCATGCTAATAAAAAGCAAAAGAAACCTGGGGTGGCTAGATTAATATTAGATAAAATAGATGTCAGAGAAAGGAATATTACTAGAGATAAAGAAAGTCATGGCATAGGGGCACTAGAAAACTGTTGGGCTTAGATATGTTCATTGTCTTGATTATGATAATACTTTCATGATTATATAAATTAAAAAAAATAGATTAAACTTCACACTTTTAATATGTACATTATATGTCAAATGTATCTTCGTCGATCTGTTATCAACACCCTCCCCCCAAAAAACCAGATGGGAGAAAACAGTATGCTTAAATACTTAGAGAAATAGTTCAGTACAACTTTAAAAATTGATGGTAAAAGAGAGAGAAGAGAAATTCTGGAGTGATGTCCTTGAGTAAGCTTGCTTTATCGTAGTTTATTCATAGCTTCCCATTCAATTCCTTGTTCCCATTGACTTCTTTTCATAAACATAATCACTACTCTTTTCAAGCTACTATCATTGCTTTTTTGGACTGCTTAAATCTTTTGCTCTGAGAACAAAAACAAAACTTCTAAAAATGGCCTTCAAGACTTTCCATGATCAGGCTCCAACCTATTGTTCCATCTTCTATTCAGATCAACTTGCACTTATTTTCTTTCCCATTGACACTAAACTGCGTTCATTCTAGGGCTGCTGAAATAAAGTACCAAAAACTGGATAGCTTAGAAAAGCAAAAATGTATTGTCTCCCGGTTCTGAAGTCCAGAAGTCCAAAATCAAGGTATGAGCAGGGTCATGGGCCCCCTGAATATGCCAGATAATGATCTGTTCCAAGCTTCTGGTAACCTCAGGTTTTCCTTGGCTTTAAGATGGCTGTCTTTTCCCTGGGTCTCAACACATAGCCGTAGCCTCTGTGGATGTCTGTGTCCAAATGTCCCCTTTTTATTAGGACGCCAGTTATATCAAATTAGACCCTACCATCATAACTACATT
>PVKE010051157.1:0-10726 GCA_004027555.1 Craseonycteris thonglongyai
AAAAAAAAAAAAGAAAGAACACAATGGTTTGGACCCTAGTTTCTTTGGGGTTTAACTTACAACATTTTATTCAATTTTAACTTAAAACAGAAAAGAAGGTTAAATTTTGGGGCTTTGATTTCTTCTTATAAATTTACTAATGGCGGACAACATTCAACTTTGTATGAGGGCAAACTGATACATTCTGTCTCCACTGCAATATTTTTTGTTGCATTAGACGTACTGGGATATAAGCGGCTCTGTGTAGTCACATCACAACTCCCCTCCATCATTCTTAACTTTGCACACAGATGCTTACAATTTCCACTCAGTGCACATTGAAATGGAAGCATGTTCAAACTAAAAAAAGAAAAAAGAGAAAGAAAAAAAAACAGTCAACATGACCTTCCCAGCCGAGGCCTGAGTTTTGGATTTTTTTGGATTTTTTTGGCTGAGGGGAACCCTAATGGCAGCATTCCATGGACTGCCTTTTAGTCTCAGCTTCATAATGATGGATCCAAATTTCAGTACCTGTAACGATCTTCTTTAAGAAGTCCTCACCTTCTCACCTCTTTTTTTTTTTTTTTTTCAAAAATTTCAAAAACACTGGAGAAAATTTTTCCACTATAGAATCTAATAAGAGCATGCTGTTTGAACCAAATGTCTGAACACTCTTCCATTTCAATGTGCAGTGGGTGAAAATGTAAGTATCTGTGTGTGCAAGATCAAGAATGATGGAGGGAAGATACCATGAGACTACACAGAACCAGTTATATCCAGATATGTCTAATGTAATAAAAAATATCATAGTGGAGGCAAAATTAATTAGCCTGCTCTTGTAATTTACAACATTTTTTAGAATTGTGTTACTTGAAATAATTCTGTGCTGTCATTTGCACACAATTGCCATGTCTCCTGCATGTTATGCTGGATAACCTGACTCGTCAAATAATGAGATAAAATGTGCAATAGAAAGTGAGCTTCTGGGGAAGTCAGGATGGCTCAGCGGGTTAAGCGCTCGCTTTGGAACCCCGGGCACTGAGGATCAAATCCTGGCTCTGGCCTTGTGGCCCCACATATGCTGAACTGGGCTGTGCTTCTCATATGGGAGGCTCCAGTTCCGTTCTCACCCCCTGGTTCAGCCCCCAGCTCAAGGGGGCTTGCCTCCCATGCTGGAGGCCCCCACCCAATTCCCACCCTATGTGGCTGCCGCCCACCTGTGTAGAATGAAACCGTGTTGAAAACCGAGGACATACAACTATGGAGACTGCTCTGGGTCCTCCCCCTTCTCTCTGTCTCTCCCTGTCTCTGTCAAAAACAATAAAATAAATCTTTAAAGAAAAAAAAAAGAAAGTGAACTTCTTAGAAGGTTGCAGTTTTGATTAGCAGTTATTTTAATTTGTGAACTTAATTTCTTAGCTTTCTGTAACTCAGGTTAATTGTGTGCCAGAAGTCTAAAATGAGTAAAGTTGGCTCTGTGGGACTATGGTCAGAAGGTAGGAGCTCATACATTTTCATACACTGTTGGTCTTTTTAGAGAGGACAGTTTCAGTTTTAGTTGACCAGAATTTTTATTCTAAAACCCGAAAGACTAAGGGGACACAACCTCAGAAAATCAGGAGAAATTTCCTCTGATATCACGTTAGCCAAGTGTAAAAAGTCACATACCTAGCAATGCAATCAACCATATTGGTGGTGAGAGAGGGAGAAGGAAACTAAGAGCTATGCTTGGATGAAATTCCCTCTCTGCGGAATTTGTGGATAGAGTGCTCAGAATTGCTAACAGAGATCTAAGCCCCCTCCCCCAACCTCATGACCTCAGCTGAAAGCTGAGATGTTGACCTCTATTTTGCAGACAACCAGTAGAGACCCATTTCAACACCTTACAATGAACCTCTGAGGTTGTCATCAACACTTAAAGACTAGGAAACTGTTACTGAGAATTAAATAATTTTTCCAGAAAAACACAGTAATGACAAGGATTCAAACTGCACCTGTTTTACTTAAAAGTTTCTACTGTTCCCAGGGTACATCCCTCCAGAACCAGCCTTGGTTCCCTCCTTAACCATGTCTACCACAGCATAGCCTCAGGCAGCTTCTTCCCCCTCTGCCACACCACGCTAATTAATGTTCAGGAAATACCATGCATTCTCTTAGTTTCCCATACCTTTCCACACACTGCGTCTAGTCCTTGTTAACTTAGATTCCCCCTTCCCATCCTTCAGCTCGTCCCCAGTCCGGTCTTGTTTTAGTCTAGAAGTGCTCTGCCGTCCCTGCAGATACCCTGCCTCCCTCGTCACTCCCAGCAGCTCTTAGAATAGCACTTCACAGTGGCACATGGTGATCTTCTGATTATATGTCTATCTGCTCTCTTAACTGTTTCTGAACGGCTCGCTTTTCCTGTACCAGTAGCGTTCTGGGCACTTAGTAATTGCATAGTGTTTGTAGAATGAAGCTCTCTCTCATTTGCAGCTCTTTTAATCTAGTGAAATACTCATACAACTTACCCCAATTGACCAGCATTTAACAGCACTGAAGAGCTTAGAATCACCTACACACCTGAGGGAACAGCGAGACTCCCTCTACCTGATGTTGGATAATCAGACTAAACATCGATTCTCAACTTTGAAGCCTGAGGAATTGTTCTTTTCTTGCTTCCCTTGTCCATTTATTACTGAAGAGATGGAAGTGCAACATCTATGACAAAGCATCCTGCTTTTTCTAACAGTTGCTCTCGAAATAATTACCCTCCCCCTTGAAGTACTGGCCAAGGTTCTGAAATTATAAATCTTAATATGTACCCTTATCAGTTCATTAGCCATCCCTTTTATAAAAATCAATTAGTCAAACATGGTGTTCCACTAAAGAACTTGATGGTCCTTATCTACTAGATCTGTTGAACTGCTGGATGTCAGCTTCTTATTTGGGAATTCACCAATTGGTCCATTATTACCTATGTTAATTGGGGATCATATGAGCATTTATACACCATGTCAGAGGACTCAAGTTTCCAGAGCGCAGTGAAGTGCCCACCGTCCTCAAAGAGTTAACAGACTTGCTCTGAGCATCTGCTCTTATGCATCTGCTTTATTTCTAGAGTGACTTAAGCACTGAGGAAAATCTGGTTTAGAGTTTGGATGTGTTTCAAGGCAGATCATCTCTTTGCACATTTGTGAAGTGTATGCCACAGTATGACATGCAATTTATCAAATTGTGTTCATTTGTTAGAAAGCAGTCCTGAAGTTAGACCTCCTTCACAAAGTTTCTCTTCTGTCACGTCTGAGGTTTAAGAAAGGGTTTCAAGACCGAACACTGTCACTTCTATGTGACAGTGCACCAGCCACTGGCGATAAATCACACTTGTAACCAACCACTTGAGGTGCATTTACTACTCACAGATGATACACATTTTACAATGCATGGCCAGTGAGCTCTACAACTCATCTGATTTGAAGTAGGTCACAAAGAAGTGTTAGAGTTTCAGAATTCTATCTGGCATGTAATTTTTTTCTACCAGGAAATTGTGCTATTTTTAGCCCTGCGAAGTGACTTTGGGGATGATCTCATGCAATCCTTTCATTTTATAGATTAAGAGCCTGAGACCTGGGAAGGTTAATTGATTTTCCCAAAGTCCCTGAGCTAGTTAGTGGCAGAGCCAACACCAGAACCCATCTTTTTCCCATCTCAAAGGCTCTGTTTCCACTGTACCGGGCTGCCTTCGGTCTCTGACTATGCAAACCAGGCTTCTGAAGTACATTATTAAAGGATTATCGGTTCCACCCTTAGTGGCTGGGTCAGCAATAAGATTATTAAAATGATATCTCATTTGGAGCTTTCCAAACTGGGAGAGTCTCATCTGCCAGACTTAATCTGCCAAAAATACGCAGAGGAAAATAATGACACACATAGTAGTTACAAAATTAGACACTAAAAGCCATTAGCTGAGCAATGCCTGATACAATCAACAACCAAAATGAGTTGTGGTTAGGGAGGCGAAAACAAAAAGAAAAACAAACAAAAAAAAAACATTTCTTCTTTTCACTTACATGCCCATGAAAACCTGTACACAGCCCGGTCTGAACCAGCCTACATAGCTGCCGTAAGTACCCACACGCCAACATCTGCCTAAATGCCAAATGAATCTGCCGTATGATAATGAATACAAAATGAATTAATAATGATATGTGAGTTATGAATACAATTTACAGTTCGCCAGACAAAATAGTGTCTTTTTTACCATGCACCTGCATAAACTACCGCCTGCGGCCCTCAATCCCAATCCCCCGGCTCTCTCCTGGCACACCACCGCCATCTACTGCCCCTAGACAGAATGGCAGCCTTCCTCCAAGCTTGTATCTGGAGTTTGCTCTGCTCTCCTAAGTATCTATGCCTTCTTACTCCCAAACATATTTGTTCATATTTGTTTTAAAAGTTTGTGGCTTTTCAAGAGTGAATCCTCATCCTTCTTCCAGTTACTTTTGTTAACAAATAACTTGAAACTACTCCTGGGCAAAATACTTGACAGCTTGTCCTATCATACCACCGAATCTAAAACCCATCTGGAACGCAAAGCAGGTCTGTGTTTTAAAAAATAAAGGAACAATGTATTTACTTCCGTCTTGCTGCCTTTGAGTATAAATTTCCTTGTGGAAGTCCACCAGCTTATTAGACACTCAGGCTTCTGATACTTTCCCTGTACAATAAATTCAGCATTTCTAAACTCTGCAGACAGACATCACTAAAATTATAAGTGATATTAGCTTTTTTCCCTCCACCTTGTAGTGGAAATTTGCTGTTGGGTCCACATTTCTTCCCTGCCTGCCAGCATCTATTCTTTAAGTGTCTCTGAAATTCTCCTGTTAAAGAGGGGATGCTAAACAATGATATTTTTTTTTAAAAAGATCACTTTGTCTTCTCACTGAACAAAAACAAAAAAAAAAGCACAGGAGGAGGGTATAAAGAGGGAGGAAAATTGGGAGGCTATTGTGAGAATTCAGATGAGCAATAACTGCTTTTAGTTAGAACAGTGGCGATGTAGGCAGTGAGAAGTGGCAGGACCTAGGGCATGTTTTGAAGTTAGAGTTAGTAAGCATTGATAATAAATTCTATGTGAAATAAGAAGGAAAAGGAAGACTTATAGTCAGCATCTCAATTTTTGTCCTGAACAACTGATTGGGAGACAAAACCAAAAGCTCAGTTATAGAAGCAAGGAATTTGTGATTGCTCCGTGACATTCAGATATAGGAGTCTATTTGGCATGTTGAATTATTCTGGGGAAATTAGTCTTTTCTATAATGTGCAGTCCAGGTAGGACTATTCATTGAGTTATATACTACCTTTATTGTTTATAGGAGTAGAGTTGTAGATAGATATGCTATGTCTGAAACAAACAACTAAATAAAACAGTGTAATTGTCAGCTTCTTTTATGGAAAGTTTGGAAAAAGTTTGTGAACTCTGACCCACTGCTAGAATTCATATTAAAGCAATGATGTTAGAAATAAACCTCTCTGCTGTTTCTGGATTCTTCTTTAATGCTTTGAATGCTCTCAATCTGACATGAAAAACTGAAAAGAAAATGAAAACTATTAGTGTCTCTCTTCTCTTCTCTGCATGTGGGATCTTGACCCCGAATCTCTCAGGTCCCCCACTCTAAGCTGATTCCGTGATGCTGCATAGCGAAAATGGACCATATTTCATTACAAGTAGGCTCACCCTATTAAAACTTCATCCATTTATTTTCCAGATTACAGTTTTCAGAATCATGTCATCTTCAGATATATTTGCTAAGATTTAGGAAGAAAGAATGTTGTTGCCAAGTAACCAGAGTCACAGAAAGAAATGAATGAGGCGGTACAGAGCACAAAGTGCAAATAAAAATTCCAAAAGAAATTCTTCCAAATCACCATTAAGAATATAGCTTATGTGTCCGAGACCAAGTCTCCTTGGTAAGAGATATACATATTTGATTTTTCCAATCACATGTTGAGTTTCTTTTTTTTTTTAAAGGATAGAGTGGATAAAACGTCATCTCACTTGTGTAGTCACGTATTAACTGAATATTTCTACAGCTGTATGTTAAAAATCCTGACCCTAGCCTTTCGTTAATTCATTTGACAAATACATTTAGAAAGAATGAGTGGCAAGAGGGGCTGGCATGTGTACTGAATGAATAAAATCGTGTAGAAGTAAGAAATATGGTGTGGGCAGAAGCAGAAATAAACTGTCATAAGAAGCAGGTATAAGAGGCAATTCATTATGAGGAGAAAACATTTCTAATTTCATCACGTTATCTATTTACTTTTGGTGAAATTACATTCAATTCTAAAGATTTCACTTTGCCCTTCACAATATTTTCTAATATCCATAGATAAGAGAGCCACTTTTTCTTCTTTCTGAACAGTCTCCTACTTGCCCACCAACCCTCGGTTCCTCGGATCATAGTGCAAAATTCATTTTGTTCTTCTTTTCTCCTAGACAAAAAGAGACTACCGGTCCTCATTTAATCCTTGTTACTGAAATAGTGAACAGAGAGCTTAATACATTTAATAGAATCTTTTATTTTATATGTCAAAGTTATTCTATTCATATAGTGTATTTGCAATACTGACAAAATTTAAGCCTATGAACAAAATATTCCATGCCATTCCCCATATTTCTGGCATTTTTCATCTCCATTAATATAATTAAGGTTTATAAATATGCATTGAAGTAGCCACTCAAGAATGAGCAATTGAAAACAGGACTCACTGGCATGGGAACATTTATTAGGCAATGTCATCACTATTATTTTTGATCTAACATCAGATACCAATTGAAAATCTAAGTTATAAATACCTAAGATGTACTTAGGAATGACTATACATGTTTAATTAATTTAAGTTCTAGGTTACATCTAAAGTTTGCCACTGTATATATTAAAGAAAAAATAAATTATAGGGATGCCAGCGAGTTTGTACAGCATATAAAAGCAAGTATAATGTGATTAAGTCTATGGGAGCTACTGCTATTTACCCTCCAATATAATATATGAGGGCTGTCCAGAAAAAATCCAGCCATTGTCAATATAGTGAGAAAGTTTCCAAGGCTGGATTCTTTCTAGACAGTCCTTATATATCTGTCCTGCCTTCTTAGCTCAGCATACGGTCACCTAGAGTAAAAGACTGCATTTCCTATCTCCTTTTGTAGCAAGGTATGGTCATATGACTGACTAAGTTCTGGGTGCTGAGTTATAAGGGAAAGAGCATATGAACATTCCAGATTGTGCCCTTAAAGGGAAAGAATATGGCTGTGCCCTCACACTTGATGACTGGCTGTTGTGAGTCATCTCGAGCTATGCACACAGATAGGAGGATCCCAGGTCTCTGATGACTTGGTAAAGCAGAGCCATCATACCGGGTCAATTTTAATGTGAGTGTAAAGTGAACTTCTACCTCATTTAAGTGAATTTTACTATGGATCTCTGCTTCGATGGCACCTTTATATTCTAAGAATACAAAGTCTATTTCTACAGGCAAAGGTATGCCTCTCCCCAAATTCTATTTATAGGAGTGATATCAGAAGTGTTTCGCTTTACCAAGTATACCACTTGGATCTGAGCACTTGAATATCCTAGATAAAGAGACAGCAAGGCTATTCTAGGGTACTAATGTGTACCCTGGGTGATTCACTGTGAAGAGGAAATATTACAGAAAATAGGTGAAATTTCAGTTCTCTGGAAAAAAAAAATCATTTAAATTGCTCATAAGAAAGGCACTAAGTCACCCACAGTTTTACACAAAGGGTTTCCATTAATTATCTATCAAGTTCAAGTCCTATAATTGTCTATACATTTGAGGAGGGATGTATGCTCAGTTGAATTAAGGTAGATCTAGGTTTGAAAAGAGCTATAAAGCCTAGAAGCTATCAAACTCTTAGTAACTATGGAACCTCTCTAGGCCCCAGCTTCCTTGTAAGTAAGGATAGTATAAGTACCTAACTTACAGGGTTACGAGGATTGAATACAACAATGTATATAGAATCCAATGTCTATGTAGAGAAATCATTCAATGCATACTTGCTGGCGTAATTGCTGGTATTATTATTATTATTGTATAGTATGCATATATTATAAAAATAATGAGTGAGGTATTGACATTTGAGGGTCTTCTCATCTGGGAGAGGGAATCCTATATATTTCCATTTGGTTTTAATACAATATTATAAATTCTACCAAAGATTCCCATGTGAATTATAAGCAGGTATTTATTTCTGGCTAGGAATACTAGAAGATGTTTTATGAAAAAATAACATTTCCACTGGATACTGAATAAGAAAGCTCTTCATAGCTAGAAATGAGAGCCTAGATGGATAAGTTTCCTATACCATAGACAATATGAGTAAATGTACAGTGGCCCTGTGATTTCACTTGTCTTACAATTATGAAGAGACAAGAAAACTTTCTTGAGAGCTATAGTTTCAAAAGGAAAGGTAGATTTGAGGAGATGAAATAAACTGACAACCAGCGAAAATAAGTATTTTGTCACTGCCATCAGAATTAAAGCCTCAGAAATCAAATGAAGGGCCAGAGCCAAATATCCTTTCCTGGTACCTAACAGCCAGGTTTAAAAGAAAAAAATCATCAGCTTCCTAAACATGTATGAAAAGTAGCACACGAACACTACTGAAAACTGAACTAAAGCATAGGTAGCTTAGATTTCCACATCTGATTCACACAAAATGCAATTTATAGCTACATGAAATATAAATTGGTCTCCTTCCCAGCAAAGGAGATTGTGATCTTGGTGGTAAATTAAAAACAAATAATCATACAAGCAAACGTTTTGTGAGCCACAACCAATCTCTGCAGGGTAAAGGGGCAAGTTTTACTCTGCAACCACAGGTTGCTTTCCAATCTTGAGATCAGCCATTTGGATCTCCTGAAATAGTCCAAGTCAGTTTAAATATGAAAATAAACAATGTATGGTACCATGTTGTTTCCAAGATCATAGGATTTATTTCATTATCTACATTTCATGTCTTATTAAAATGCTTTCCAAGAACTTGTGTGTTTAGAAAAATCATAATGGAAAACTGAAGCAAGGACACAGAGACTGGGACCAATTCAGTCAATATAGAATACACTCGCACTCCATCCATGCAAATTACCTCCATCTGTACTGGTATAACGACCACTGAAATCTAGATAATCATAGCAGAAAAGATTTGAGAAAGCTTCTAAGGTAAGGCTCTCAGTTGTGATTGCAGTATTGGTAAATTCTTTGTTTTATGTTCAATCAAGTCTTTGTGACTTTTATTATACTCCCCCCACATGTTCCAAATGTTGAACAAATGCTTATATTGAGAAGGGTGAGGATTCTAGAATAATATGTAAGATTGAGCAATACAGGTGTTTGACTTGTCTCATTCCCAAGACTCATGCCACTAATAATAAAATATATAAAACTGTCAGAGCAGAGGGATCTAGACTGTAGGAGAATCCTTGTCCAAGAGATTTTCATAAATTGAGATTTCTTGAAGACAACAGAATGTAGAACAGTGATGACTAACGTAGCCAGTTAAAAAAGATGTTAAAAATCAGAGGTGCCTAATGCAAGGAAGGAAGCTGGTGCTCTTCAGAACTCTGCACCTGTGACACAAATGGGACAGAAAGATGTGGGCCCAGAAACAGTAAAATTATTCATTGAAAGGCTGTAGATAAAAAGTATAACTTCTCCAACCCAATTTTAAATGTAGAGAAATTCCAGAGCCCAGAAAACATACACACATACCACACATACACACACACACACACACACACACACACACACACACACACGCACGCACACACACACGGTAGGGGGATCATGGGACAGCTCCGTGGGTTAAGTGCTCACTTTGCCCTTGGGTCCAAGGATCGAATCCCAGCCCTGGCCAGTGTGGGCCCATATGCTGAACTGGGGTGTAGCCCCCAGTTTGGTTCTTGTCAGGGCAAACTTCCCACATGGGAGGCTCCCAGTTCAGCCCCTAGCTGGAGTGGGCTTGCCTCCCATGCAGGAGGCTCCCAGTCCAGTTCCCGCCCTGCACAGCCCCCGCCTACCTGTGTGGAACAAAAATATATTGAAAACTGATCATGGACAGCTATGGAGACTGCTCTGGGCCCTCCCTCTTCTCTCTGTCTGTCTCTGTCTCTCTGTCAAAAAAACAATAAAATAAATCTTTAAATGTTATTTATTTAATTAATTAACTTAAAAAACACACAATTACCACAAGAAAACAGAAAGGCAAAGAAACTATGGAAAACAGCATCAGAAATGCTAACGGGGGGAGATCCAAGATGGCGGCATGAGAGGAGAACGCCGATAACTGCCTGGGAAGGGCCTTGTGAACAGAGGGGAACCCACAGGGGAAACCCTGAGAAGAAACCTCAACTAAGAGAACCACACAACGCGGAACAACACACAAAGGTTAGAGAAAAAAGGGGAGAGCGGGCGAGGAAAAGAGAAGCAGTGGTTCGGGGACAGAGACTTGGAGCGCGGCCCGGGCTGGCAAAAACAAAGGGGGATTGGGGCACTACGGTCACAGTGGAGCTGGATCGAGGGCGGGCTGGAAGCCGAGACCTAGGGAGCGTGGAAGCCCCACAAGACTGTGGACAATTTAACATCCGAACTCAAGGGACAGCACGCAGTGCCCTCATCAGATCACAGAGCCTAAAGTGGAACAGGGACTGTGGGGCAGGGCGGCGGCACTTCCCGGCGGGCGGGGTGAGAG
>PVKE010051158.1:0-10723 GCA_004027555.1 Craseonycteris thonglongyai
GGGGGGAGTGGGCACCAGATATATCGGGTTGGAGGGGGACCTGATTCTGGGAGCTGGGCACATAATGCGATGCATGGGTGATGTGATGTGGAGTTGTCCATTGGGAAACTGTCTGATTGTTACCAACCAATGTCACCCCATTAAATTTAACAATAAAATATAATAATATGGGGGGAAAAAAAGAATATATAGAGAAACTAGAACCCTTAGTCATGGTTAGTGGGACATAAAATGATGCAGCTGGCAAATACTATGTTGGTTCCTCAAAAATTAAAAACAGATTTACCATATAATCCAGCAAGTCCACTTATTGAGTACATACACAAAAGAATTAAAATCAGGGTCTCAAAGAGGTATTTGTACACCCATGTTCATAGCAGCATTATTCACAATAGCTAAAATGTAGAAACAACTCAAGTGCCTGTCAACAGATGAACAGATAAACAAAATGTGGTATATGCAAATGAAATACTATTTAGCCTTAAAAAGGATGGATATTCTGACAAATGGTAGAGCATGGATAAACCCTGAAAACATCATCCTAAGTGAAATAGGCCAGTCACTAAAAAAAAAAATACTGTATGATTCCACTTACATGAGATACCTAGAAAAGTTAAAATCATAGGCAGAAAGTAGAATGATGGTTTTCAGGAACTGAGGGAAGATGTGGAATGAGGAGTCACCGTCCAGTCAGTATAGAGTTCCTGTTTTACAAGATAAAAAGAGTTACGTGTGGATGGTAGTGATGGCAACACAGCATTATTAATGTATTAAACACTATTGAATTGTATACTTAAAAATGGTTCAGATAGTAAATTTTATCCTGTGTGTATTTTACCACAATAAAAAATAAAAAAAATGGGGGAAAAGGCAGGCAGAGTGTGGAAAGGAGGCAACAGTTGGAAAAGTTCCCTCTTCCTCTCCCTCTGCCTCTCTCTCTCTCTCTCTCTCTCTCTCTCTCTCTCTCTCTCTCTCTCTCTCTCTCTCTTCCTTCCCCTCCCTTCTCTTTCTCTCTCTCTCCTCTTTCTTCTCTTCTTTCTTCTCTTCTTTCTTTCCTTCTCTTCTCTTCTCTTCAGGCTTTGCCCCAAGGGTGGGCCCCATTCACAGAGGTCCACAGAGAGATAAATCTCAGATAGAAAACCCATCTGCCTTGCCCCTATGAGCCAAACAGAGAGAAGGGAGCTAGAGAAGAAGATCCTCTATTCCGTATATGAACCCACTCAAGACTTGGATTCACCCCTGAGTTGTACATGCAAGAAGACCTAAAACAGAAAGCAGAGGCTTTGTGAAAAAACTCAACTATGAGAGAGTGAGACAGAACTTGTGGCCTAAACCAAACTAAGTTGACTGCCTGCTAAAATTAAAAACACCAACATTCTCCAGGATTACAAAAGGACAGAGTTTACGTAACATAACATTCCCAATATTCAGGACAATGCAAAATTATTCAATGTAGATACAGCCAGGGTTACTAAACTTATAGACCTTCAGTTCAGAGAGGACTTTATGAACCTGATCTCAAAGGCAAGGGAATAAAAAAAAAAATAAATGAATGGGACTATATCCAACTAAAAAGCTTCTGCACAGCAAAGGAAACGATCAACAAAGTGAACAGGCAACCAACCGAATGACAGAAAATATTTGCAAACAATGCCTCTGACAAGTGGCTCAGACAACTCAATAACAAAAAAGAAAAAAAACTCAATTAAGAAATGGGCTGAAACCTGAGCAGACATCTCATTCATGATGACATACAAATGGCCAACAGATATTTGAAAAAATACTCAACTTCATTAGCTATTAGGGAAATGCAAATCAAAACCACAATGAGATACCACCTCACATCTGTTAGCACAGCTGTTGTCAACAAAACAAGTAATAACAAGTGCTGGAGAGGCTGTGGAGAAAAAGGAACCTTCATACACTGCTGGTGGGAATGTAAATTGGTTCCACCACTATGGAAGGCAGTATGGAGGTTTCTTAGAAAATGGGGAATGGAGCTACTATATGACCCAGCCATCCCCCTCTCGGTATCTACACACAAAAATATGTGAAAACCTTAATCCACAAAGAAATATGTGCCCCGATGTTCAAGTCATGGAAACAACCAAAGTGTCCTCTGATAGATGACTGGATAAAGAAGCTGTGGTACATTTACACAATGGAATACTACTCAGTGATAAGAAAAGATGAAATACTCCCATTTGAAACAAAATGGATGGATCTTGGATCATCATGCTAAGTGAAATAAGCCAGACAGAAAAAACAAGAACCATATGACTTCACTCATATGTGGAATATAAAACTGAAAGCAACAAAAAAACAAAAACTCATGGAGACAGTCAATAGTTTAGTGGTTAATTAATTAATTTTTAAGGATACAAAAAAGAAAAAAGAACCAGAGAAATGTGACCAGTTTTCAAGGGAAAAAAGATAATCAATAGATGCCAACTCAATATGACCCACATGACAGAATTTTCAAGCAAATACCGGTACTTTAAAGCAGCTATTATTGCTATGTTCTGTGAGGTAAATGCTCTTGAAATCAATGGAAAGCTGGGCATTCCTGGCAGAAAAACAGAAACTATAAATAAGAACCAAATGGGAATTATAGAATTGAAAATTAGAATATCTATAATAAAAATAAATAAACCTCATGGGGTAATCACACAAGCAGAATGGAGATGAAAGAAGAAAAGTCAGTAAACTTGAAGAGCATTAGAAATTACCCAATCTGAAGAACAGAGAGAACAAATATCAAAAAATAATTTTCAAAAAACACAGCCTCGGAAACTTGTGGAACAATAGTAAAGATCTAAAGAATAATTTGTAGTTTAAGAAGGAGCAAATAATGAAATTAAGAGCAAAAATAAATATTTGAAGAAATAGTCTTGGAACTAGATAAGCGTGTCTGTAAAGTAAGTGTGAAAAGAAAAGAAGGGACCCAACAGCTGAGCCTGAGGATGTCCAGTGCAGAGACATTGGCAAGAGGAAGAGGAACCACCAACAGAGACAGAGGAATGAAAAGACAGGAAGAAAACTGAGGGGCTGGGTACTGGAACCAAGGAAGAAAACCAGGGAGAAAGGAGTGAAGGGTTGTGTCAAATGCTGCTGATGAAACAAATATGATAATAATTGAGAACCAAACATTATATTTCACAACATAAGAGTTATTAATGATCTTGATGAGACCAATTTGGTAAAGTGGTGGGAACAATAGGCAAACTAATAAGGATGCAAGAAAGAAAGACAGAAGTAAGAGTATAGATATTCTTTTGAAAGTTGTATAGTAAAGGAGAGGAGAAAACAGTGATAACTACAAACAGAAGTGCATTTCTTAAGATAGAAGATATTTCTGCATGCTGATGGGGCTGACCCAGTAAGAGGAAAAAATAATGATGTGGGGAGAAAAGGATCAACTGGAGGAATATCCTTGAGTAAGTGAGAGGACACAGAAGTGCAAGAAGTGCAAGAAGAAGGGCAGACCTTGGACAAGTGTATGGATGGTTTAACAGGAAGGAAATCAGAGTACAGATGGGGTGGGCTTTTAGTATCAGCACTGGAAAGATAGATTCACTGTCTTCAAAGTGTGTTTACTTCATCAGTGAAATAAGAAGCAGGGTCACCATCTGATACTAAGAAAGGGTGAGGAGATGTTGGAGGTTTGTGGAGAAAAGAACAAGTGTGAAAAGTCATTTTGAAGACCGAGAGGGTATCTGGACAGGTGAAAGTGCAATCAGAATTCAACAGGGGTGTAGGTATGAGTAGGGAATGTTAAAAGTCACAGATGACTGGGATTTTCAAATAGTCTACAAAACATTGTATCTTATTAAATGCTTCTCAGTTACGTTATAAACACATTTCCTAAGTCATTTCCTCAGGGACTAACCCCAAATGTTATGTATGGAGATCGAATGGTGAGAATTAAGGTGAAATACTGAAACCTAGCCAGCAGACAAAGATCAGGAAAGGGAGAGGGAAACTCCTGACAGGGAATTCTTCAGATAACCAAGGTATTAACACAAAATAACACAAAAGCTATCCCAGGAGAAGCCGCAAAAAAAGGGTAGCTCAACGTCAGAAAGTTTTCTTCCTTTATCTTCCTAACTGAGCAATTACTGATGGTTTGGCATAAATGCAAACCAGACACCCAACAGAGAAGGTAAATAAGCTTTAGGAATATTCCTATCTATGCCCCCAGTTCATATGACCTCACTTATAGGTGGAATATAAAAGTGAAAGTAACAAAGACACAGAGATCTATGGACACACTCAATAGCTTGGTGATTGCCAGAGGGAAGGGGAGGAGGGGGGAGGGAGAGAGGGAGGGGAGGAGGGAGAGGGCATCAGCATTATGGACACACTCAATGGTTTGGTGGTTACCAGGAGAGGGGGGGAGGGGGGAGAGAGTTGTGGGGGGAGGTGGGAGTGGCACCAGATATAAGGTGATAGAAGGGGAACTGATACTGAGTGATGGGCACATAATACAATGCATGAATGATGTGATGTGAACTTGTACATCTGTAAACTATCTAATTGTTACCAACTAAACCTCATTAAATTTAACAATAAAGAAAACAAAGCCAAAAAAAGAAGGTCCAAGACTAACGGTGTACAGGAAAAAGTAAAAAAAAAAAGCCATAACTGAAAGGACTCCCAGACAGCAGAGAGGAATCGAAAGTAATTACTGGAATATAACAAATCAAAAATCTTAAAAAGAGTTTTAAAAACAATTCTGTACCTCTGACCCAGGAAGAGAGCTCTTCAGAACATGAAACACATTCCTCTGGAATCACAGAAAATGCCCCCAAATTAAGGAGGAGGCACCAGAAAACACAGGAAACCTGTTATGGAGTAGATAGGAAGTGACTCCGCAGTGACAGGGAATCCCTGATTACAGTGACAACAAGAAAGGAAACCAAACAATTAGTGATCAGTTGCTAGAGATAGCAGGCACAGGACTAGGTGCTTTATATGTTTAATGTCATATCATCCTGATGTATCATTATCCTTATTTTATATTAATAGATGAGGAAACAGCCTCATGGATGTTATGCAATCAAGACCATAGAAAAAAAAAATTTTAAGATTTATTTTTACTGTTTTTTTTTACAGAGAGAAACAGAGAGAAGGACGAGGGCCCAGAGCAGTCTCCATAGTTGCACATCATCAGTTTTCAAGTTTCACTCCACACAGGTGGGCATGGGTCTTAACATAGGGCAGGAACTAGGCCAGGGGCCTCCCACAGGGAGGCACACCCCCACAAGCTGGGGGTCTCCTGCATGGGAAGCATGCCCAGGGCAGGAGCTGAACCAGGGGCCTCCCACATGGGAAACTTTCCCCAGTGAAAACCAAACTGGGGCACTCCCCAGTTCAGCATACAGGTCCGCACAGGCCGGGGCCGGGATTCGATCCTCCAAACCTGGGGCTGCAAGATGAGCACTCAACCCTCTGAGCCATCCCAGCTTCCCGAAATCAAAGCCTCAGTGATTTCTTATGATCCCTTCTTACTTTCTAAGTAAATCTTCACCTTTGTATCTCATTCTGTATTCAAAATTTATGTATGTTTTAAAGAGAAACCAAAATTGCTTAAGTGCCAGGCCCCCAAAACCTGGATCCATCCCTGCTTGCACACTTTCTGCCCAGCACTCCCAAATTTTGCACAATCCACCTTACTACAGCATCGATGCACTTCGGAGGGGGCACTCTGTACGTGTTTATTTAGTAGCAATACGTTTATAACCTGTACGTTTATAGTTACATTGAGAGCACAGCCTTTGAAATCAGGCAGACCCCTGAGCCTGGGTTCTCTTTTCTATAAAACGGGGGCTATACCTTGTAAGTTGAGAAGACTTGATGAAATCAGGTATGTAAAAATACTAAGAACAGTACCCAACACACATTAATAAAAATTTAACAGAAAGAAGGTCTGGGAAAATATATGTTTAAAGTGGCTATTTCCAGATGGCAAAATATTCAGATAATGATAATTTTTTTCTTCACTTTCTTTTATTTGTAGTTTCTAATTTTTCTTTACTTTCTCCTGTTTATTTATATTTCATAATCTATGACAATAAGCCCATACTTTTTGAAGGGGAAAAAAAAGGAACAGCTATTGGGGATGATCCTAATTAGCATTTAGTTCTTAGCGTTAAACAGCTCTGTAAAGAGAGCAGTTTCAAAGTAAACTTCCCAGACTCAGGAGCTGGCCTGTCCCGCTGGTTTGTGGGGCGGGACGAGCTGCTGATGAATTTGGACTAGAGAAAAGGACCAAGATGTAGACCCTGCTCTTTGGCCATCAGCACTACAGAGCCCAGTGGTATCTCACATGGAGAGCTGAGGCAGAGGGTGTGAGGCAGAGGGTGTGCAGCCCACCACCCCTGATCTGCGCAGGTAATGGGACTGGACATGAGCCAAGTGTCCCCAGGGGAGCTCAGAGCAGGACTGCGTGTGGCACCCACACCCATGGATAGCTGCTCTTGCTGAAATGTTCCTCATCCACAACTCTTAGGTGCTGAGACTTCTGAACCTGATAGCCGTGGTCTTTCAACGAAGGGTGTTCCAATACAAGGCGAACTTTGACATAGCAGAATGGGCCGGGACAGGTGGTTGGGGAGTCAGGAGGCCTGGGTTAAGGTTCTATTTCTGTCAGTTAACAGTCCAGTGATCTTGGGCAAATCACTCAACTTCACTGAGGCTGTTTGATCACCTGTACAACTTGAATAATATTAATAGTATCCACCTATACTAAGATGTCAAAAAACAGCAGGTACATACATGCTCTCGTGAACACTGAGATGTCTCACAAAGGTAGAAACAACAGTGATGACATTCGTTAGCCATCCACAACAAAAGCAACAGGACACTGGTAAACCAGCATGGCTAATGGTGAGGTCAGTGCTATGCTTCACACTCCTTCCAAGGAGGGAGGAGACCAAGCAGGATGCCTCAAAAAGGAAGGGCCCAAAAGAGTGCAAAACCAACGGCAACACAGCGCTCACCAGGAGGTCTCTGTGGCAGTCAGGAAGGACTCCCAATAACAGGGCTGAAACTAACACTGGCCAGCATAGGAAAAAATTAGACGACTAGCAAAAGCTCACACTCACTTTATCCACGGGAGTCACCCCCTAAGGGTGGAGGCGGCCCACAGGAGTGCTGCTGCCGCAGCCACAAACAGATCCAATCAGCTTTACTCTTTGAATTGCTCGCTCAACATTCAAAGTTGCAGAGAGGAGCACCCAGCAGGCTGTGCTAGGAGGTGTGTCTGTACCCAGTCCAAGCAAATGCCTGCCTCCTACCATGATGACATACAGAAGGGGAGGCAGGGAAATGACAGAGAAAGTGAAAACAAACCACTCTGCTCTGAACACCACACTCAGTTCATGTGGAAATATTAGCCTCACAGAACTAAGGCTTCTCCACAGGAAGGTTTATCACTACCTCTTCCTCACTCCTAGTTACTAGAAAAGAAGACAGGCTGATCAGGCAAGAGCATTTGGGAAGGTAGCAACCCCAGAACAGGACATTTTCCCATTCCCTGCCTGTGAACATAACAGGGAAGAGTCATCGTGGTTGCAGGACTAGGAAGGAGGCCGTGGTCAGTCACATCTCTCTCCTCTCTGACTCTATGTCCAACTTGGTCACATATGTCTACCTGTCACACTTGACACAGAAATTCTGTCAGGAACAAAATCCTACACAACACAGAAGCACACACACTAGGAAAAGAAAACAGTAAAGATATGCTTTCTAAATGCCCTTTCTGTTATTTAAATGTTGTTCATTGTTGCACTTTTTCTAGTTCACAGTTTCAGGGCCTCTCTTTGCATTAAAAATTGCAAAAATGTGTTTGTTCTGCTAGAATGAAGTATATATCACTAAGGCCTCAAAACTACCAATGAGCTTTTCTCCAGTTATCACGCTAAACAACAAATTTCTCAGCCAAATGTTTTTGCATCAATTTCTACAATATTTTTATTAATTGTTAAATTTATTGGGATAACATTCGTTGGTAAAAATTACATAGGTTCCAGGGGTACAATTCTACATTATATCATCTATGCATTGCATTATGCGCTCACCCCCCAGAATCAGCTCTCCTTCCATCACCATGTATTTGATGCCCCCATCCCTCCTCCCCCACCCCAGCTCTCCTACCTCCCTTTCCCCTTACCCTCAGGTAACCACCAAACTATTGACTGTGTCCAGGAGTTTTTGTTTCTTTGTTACCTTCAGTTTTATATTCCATCTAAAAGTGAAGTCATATAGTTCTTGATTTTTTTCAGTCTGATTTATCACACTTAATATGATAATCTCAAGGTCCATCCACGTTGTCACAAATGGCTGTACTTCATCTTTTGTCATCGCTGAGTAGTATTCCATTGTGTAAATGTCCCACAACTTCTTTATCCAGTCATCTCCTAAAGGACACTTTGGTTGTTTCCACAACTTGGCCACCGAGAACGGTGCTGCGATGAACATTGGAATACATATTTCTTTGCAAACTAAGGTTTTCAAGTTTTGGGGTTAGATACGCAGAAGAGGAACTGGGTCGTATGTTAATTCTATTCTTAATTTTTTGAGGAACCTCTATACTGCCTTCCACAGTGGTTGTACCAGTTTACATTCCCACCAGCAGTGTATGAGGGTTCCTTTTTGTCCACAGCCCCTCCAGCACTTGTTATCCCTTGTCTTGTTGATTATAGCCATTCTAACAGGTGTAAGATGGTATCTCATTGTGGTTTTTATTTGCATCTCCCTAACAGCTAATGAAATGGAGCATTTTTTCATATATCTGTTGGCTGTTTGTATGTCTTCATGGCAGAAGTATCCGTTCAGGTCCTCTGCCCATTATTTAATTGGATTGTTTGTTTTTTGTTGTTGTTGTTGAGTTGTACAAGTTCTTTGTATATTCTGGATATTAGCCCCTTATCAGAGGCATTGTTTGTAAATATTTTCTCCCAGTTGGTTGGTTGCCTCTTTACTTTATTGATGGTGTCCTTTGCTGTGCAGAAGCTTTTTAGTTTGATAAAATCCTATTCATTGATTTTTACTTTTACTTCCCTTGCCTTTGAGGTCAAGTTCATAAAATCCTCTCTGAACCCAAGGTCTGTAAGTTTAGTATCTATGTTTTCTTCCATGTTGTTTTTTGTTTTGGGTCTTATGTGGAGGCCTTTGATTCATTTTGAGTTAATTTTGGTATATGATGAGAGTTCACAGTCCAGATTCATTCTTTTGCATGTGGTTTTCCAATTTTCCCAGCACCATTTACTGAAGAGGCTTTCTTCTCTCCATTGTATTTTTTGCTCCTTTGTCAAAATTTTTATGTCCATATATTTGTGGGTTTATTTCTGGTTTTTTTATTCTGTTCCATGGGTCTCTATGTCTATTTTTCTGCCAATTCCAACCTGTTTCGATTATTGATGCTTTGTAGTATAAACTGAAGTCAGGGAGCATGATGCCTCCAGCCTTATTCTATTTCAGAGGATTGCTTTGGCGATTTGGGGTCTTTTGTGGTTCCATATGAACCTGATGGTTTTTATCTATTTCTCAAAAGAATGTCTGTGGGATTTCGATAGGAATTGCATTAAATCTGTATATTGCTTTGGGTAATATGTCCATTTTAACTATATTGATTCTTCTAATCCAGGGGTTCTCAACCTTTTTATACCCTAGGGTGCATTCTAAAATATCAGTAGGGCAGCGGGCACTAGCTATTTCTAAGGATATTTATTATTGAACAAGAATAAAAAATAAACAAAAATAATTTTAAAATAATAAATTTATTGTACAAATTATATACACACAAAGAAACATATATACAAAATATAATACAAAGTAAATAAAAAACACACGTATAATAAAATCATTTAAAAAAACATAAAAGAAAACATAAAAAAAAACAATCTGTCAGTGTGATCTTTGGCATTGCATTTCATTGGCCAGTGCCTCGTAATTAGGAGAGTATGACGACAACCCTGTTAGCAAACAATTATTAAAATGCTCATCGGTAAGTCAAGATCTATATCGTGATTTTATTAAATTTATGTTTGAAAACAAAGATTTGCATAAATACGTTGACCCGAAAAACAATTTGATTTTATATGCCGCTTTTTTAAAAAATGGGAACCTTTCTTTGTTGACTATGTTCCATAAGTCCTCTGATATTAAGGATTTTAGCAAAATATCGTTCTTAAGGTTCAAAATTTCTAACTCTAGTTCTTCTGCTTTCCCCTGAACAAGGTCTGCAATACATGCAGCTAGTTCTATTATATTTATTTGGCAAGTAAAAGGATTGATACAGAAGGAGACAATTGGCTCGATGTTTGTAAACTTCAGAAATCTCTCTTCAAACTGTTTTTGAAGCACTTGCAGGGTCTCAATAAATAATGGCACGTTTAATTCATTGTTACCTAGCATTTTCCTCATATATGGGAAATGCACGAGAGACATGATATGCAGATGTGATATCAACAAACTCCATTTCGCTTTCAATGTGTTTACAGAGCTTATCATTTCAGCTATATTTTTGTCTTTTCCCTGCAACTCCAAATTGAAAGAATCTAATTTTTCCATGGTGTCAGCAAGAAAACCCAAATCCACCAGCCAGCAAGAGTCTGTTAGTTCATCATAATTTTCATTTTTATCATGCATAAATGTTTTTATTTCTTCAATTAAGTTCACAAATCTTGTAAGAACTTTACCTTTACTGAGCCAACGTACT